>PDUQ01000002.1:3000000-3254716 GCA_002994785.1 Heterobasidion parviporum
CTCATCCACGATGGATTTTCCCTTCCACATCGCCGTTATCGATCAGCTTCCCAATCTCCTTGCCGACTTTTTGACACAATCCAGCAGCCATCTGACAGGCGTTTACGATCGACTGTGGTTGCCATACTATGAACTTACTGTCGCTTCGAGTCTTGCTGCATCCCCTATGACAGACGCACACTTTGCCCTTCCACACTGCTTTGCTCACGCTGCCCACTCCTCTCTTCGGACGGCTCTTAGTATGCCAAGCCCTCCGCAGTCGACTACCCAAGCTATGCTGGACCCTGCATCGTCATAACCAGTCAATGTAACTGCCAACTTATGTCCGTAGCTCGACATACTTGGTCATCAACACCCCTAGGCCGTTCCTGCTTGACCCATGTACGTACCGGGACCCTAGAACGTCCTCTCCTCCGCCGTGCTACGTCATAAGACCATCTATCGCACGAGCTCGACCAAGTCACGCGAGCGAACGACGCTCTAGGAGGACAAGCGTACTCACGCGAGATAGACCTCGAGCCTCTCGCGTCTTCGAGAAGGAAGACCTGATCGACTTCGATGTCAGTCAGTGAGCAAGCTTCTATGTCCTACATCGCACGTTCATTTCCGATGATCTAATCGAGCGTAGGCGCAGCGTGCCTCACTTCTTCAGATCTTCTTGCGCGAGTTTTGCTTTTAGAATGTTGCAGATGAATTCCACGAGGCGGGATCTCGGTTAAGGCTCTTCTTCGCCGGTCATCCTTGATCCATCCTTTGTACAGGATGTCGCGATCTTATAGCTGCTGAATGCCTGTCATTCGTGCAATACGGTCTAAATTTACCACCACACTGCAGTTGAAGGATGCTTAAAGAGGCTGTCTCGTCACGTTGGCCCTGAAGTCCCCGGAAGCTGATCGAAGCACACGGCTCAGTAGGCATCAACGCTCTTACCATCGATACGCGCGCTGCCTAAGTGGATGACACCCCTATCATACCAGAAGGTAACATTGCTGCCGAACTGCGTTGATAAACGACCACGTTCCACCCAGTGCTTCGAGGCAGTCCGTTGGAAGTCTCTTCTGCCGGTGGTGTGACCTACTCATCGTCTAGGACATAGCCTAGGGACGAGACCATTTCAAGCAAGGTCAGATCTGCTTTAGTACCTGTTAATTATCCATACTACTAGATACTACTTGGGCATCCCGAATCCTAGCTGAGGCGTCCAAGGAACACTCAGTATAGTGCTCGATCTGAATATAAACTTAAACTAATGGCACAAAAGACTCATGCTCCTATCAGTATCGCAAGTAGAAGCGTCCTTGATGGCATTCATACGGCCATCGACAAAAGATCCATTTCCTCCCGTACTAGACTGTCCAAAAAGTTGCAGATTAAGACAGATCCTTGCACACTGGTCTATATACCATCTGGGACCCCACATACACCGCTCATGTCCTTTGTGGGCCCGCGCCTCATAGTCCTTTCGTCTGCTCCCTCGCCTTTGCCCGTGGCCGACATTGTCTTCCGTCTGAGGCCTCGGCTCGATCCTCAACTGCAGTGACTCTACCCATCCAAAGGAGTTTGTCGGCAACAGGATAAATTCGTTGCACGTCTCGCTCTCGGCGCCCTGCCTTGACGTGCGATACGATCTCGTCCTCCTTCACCTGAGTGGTCAGAGCAGGTCAGAGCAGGTCAGAGCGTGTCGGGGCGCTCCACGCACGGCGATTGCTGATAATGTCCCTGCTAAGGCTTTCTCGTGCCTTCCGATCTCTCAGCTTGTCGCATTGTGCGACTGCTCGCTGGACGAGTTCAATAAACTCGTCCTTCTATCACCGTCTACGATGGCGCATGTGCAATCAAAGACGGCCGCTTGTCACGCTATCTCGTCCTAGGACCTCTGAGCGACTGCACAGACGATTGTATATCAGCTTCGCCTGATGGATTCGTGTTGTCTATCGACTTTCATCCTGTTACTGATCCGTCGGTAACCTCTCAGAGCAGCAGTCAGAGGCCCAACTGCTGTAGACCCCACTCGTCCTATTGCTGATATCGTACCGATCTCAAAGTGTGTTGATCCTTGTGTGTTTGGTGTATCTCTCTGACTCTCCTTTGTTTCCGTAACATCCAGGATGTGATCTTGTGAGGCTGCAGCGAACCGCAAATCAAATACCCCAGGTCATCGTCACGCGTTGGGTCAGCGATGTATCAATCCCAACACCATTGCCTTCGCTGCGCACCCCCCTTCCTCACGATTCGTTCTTTGTTGTACTGTCCATATTACGACACATTGAATGTCATCTGTTGGGTTTCAAGTCCTTGACCAGATAGCAAACGCTCGCTGTGTCGACTGGGTTTCAGGCGTCGAGGAGTCTATTGAGGACGATGCTTCCATCTCCATCTCATTCCATCCATTCCGTTTCCCGTCCTCCATTCTCACAATCATGTCTGGCGCACACATCCTCCTCGGCTGCACCTACGATCGCATTTGGTCCTACACTCACCGACAATGAAACTCCACTACGTACAGGTATGTGAGTGATGTCCCAGGCATAGATCGTAATTTGATGTTACGTATAATGTAGTCTCTATGTAGCCGGTTCGCAATACGGCCCTTTCCGGTTTCCTTCGACCTTGACCACTCTCACTGCCAACGTCACGAATTCAAGTTCTTTGTTCCATCTCAGCATACACACAACCTAATTCCGAAGCAGTAAGCTTTTGCATTGTCTTGAGAATGGAGAATTGAAGGCCTGACACTGGGACGAATCTGCAGCACGCCCACTGGCCAAACTTAATTGTCGGAGACTGAGATAAATATACCTTGTGCAAAGACCTGTGCGTATTGTGACTCTCAAGCTGTTAACCCATGCATAACCTTTCGTTGTCATTCGCATTATTCACTCTCCATGCTCAATGACAACATGCTCCAGCCTTGCGAAGGCGTAATGCAGAACGCCGTAGAACATACCATATCCGACACGTCTCGAAAGAGGCTACGCTTCGAGGATTCCAGTCCTGCTACGAAACAATTGCTTCAGGCTCATGAATCTCTGTGGTATGACGATGGTAACATCATCGTCATTACAGGATCTGTAGCATATCGAGTCCACAAAAGCGTATTATCGAAGAGCTCCGCCGTGTTGAGGGCGCTCGTCGCTACTGCTGAGATAGTTGCAGGCGAGAATTGCCCCAAAGTTCACCTCGATGACGATCCCATCAGCATCGAAAATCTTTTGTACAGCCTATATGACCCCAAGTATGTAATTACCATCAGACATGTGCCCCAGTCAAAGCTGATCAGACTCAAACGCCCTAGATGCACCAAAGCCAAGCAAGTCAGCCTCCTCTTGGTTTCCGCATGGCTTCGGCTCGGAACAAAGTACAAAATCTCGCACTTACGGGAAGAAGCTATTCGACGGCTCAAAACAGGCTATCCGAACACACTATCTGCTTTTGATGAAATCGTTGAGGGTAGCGACTGCCCACCAATTGAGCCTCTTCCCGATAATTGCTGCGAAGATCTATTGGTCGCTTTTCTCGCTCTATCCTATGACCTTCCGTCCATAATCCCAAGCGCACTGTACTGGCATACTTCCCGTAGGCATCCAAAGACCTCTCTGCCAGAAATCCAAGCGACCATCCAAGAGTATGGTCACGGAATCGACTGTGATGAGCTATCTGTCCTGCAGAAATGTTTCGTCGGTGCGCACGAACTCACAGAGTTCTGTATCACGGAACGGTTTTCCTTCCTTAATGGACCAGTCAGCGCGGACTGCGCTTCCCAGAAAGAGTGCAGGTCCGCGGCCAAGAGAATGCTAGCGTACGTCCAAAAACAGGCGTTTTACTTCTCTGCCGCACTGGATGTTCTCCACGACTTCTTCGAGCGATATGAAGATGATGCATGCGATGCTTGCATATCATTCTTCAAAGCTCAACACCAAGCAAGTAGGATGAATATATGGGCCAAGCTTCCGGAGTGCTTTGACGTGCAGCTGACCGACAGGGAATGGCCTGTAGAAGTGTAGAGGTTTTTATATTCTCGAAAACAGGCAAGTGTTTCTCAATTTTTGCAAGTTCATTACCTCGACCATCAAAGTAGGCTCTCTAGCACGGACAGCACTTGACCCTACACCGATTGTGTTCCACTTCAGTATTGTTCAGACAATAGCTGCTAACGATTTCTCTATGTGTATTCGATTGCTGAAGTTGCGTTTTAGGATACACAATTTCCACGCCATATACATAGCACATCAAAATCATACAGCATCTGCCAAGTATGAGTCTGATATTTAGTTGTCCTTGATACGAAATTCTTTGCCGCTGATGCCTTGATACCTGCGACGGATGGCATCAAAAATCTGCTCATCTTTGGCCTGTGGATAGCAAGCATGCCAAAAAACATCCTTCCATAATATTTAAGCACTGACCTGCTCAGCTGCAGATTCATTATTCTGAGGACCTTGTCCGAGGACATGCTGCTGCGCGTAGTCGACACCTATGAGTATGCTAAATCAGAACAAGCCCGATGTCCGTGATTCTCATAAGCATACCTTTGTCAAGGTAATCTATGATCAGGGAGACAGCCGTATGAGTACAGCGTATTCCAAGCGTAAAAGAAACCTTGCTGTACCTTCATTCTTCTCTCCCGCCTGACCACCGCCGAGCGCATTGTTCATGTTGCCTCCGAGGCCGCCACTGTCCGCCGGACGACCCTGGCCAGCTTGCGGCTGGGAAGAGACGCCATGACCGAGGTTCTTTTTAATCAAATCCATGACAGAGCGAATGTATGCGAGTGTAGATTCTGATTGATTTCGTGAGGGGTGCATTCTCACAACCCGGATGGACGTTCTTCGAAGACATGAGAGGTTCAACTCCGCGTTCAGAAGGTGGAGAGATTGAAGGATATAAGAATATAGAGCCCACTAGGTCGCTACGATGAAGCCTCGACAGTGTCGCGCAGGACCTTGCTACTGACACGAATGGTTGTCACAGTTGTTTCCAGTAGCCAATAAGACGGTCTTCAATTGAACGTGTCATGAAGTCGGCCCCGTACATTGTCTAGACAGGTGACACGCTCAGTGAAACTTGCTCGACGGCAGTCGCCTTACGATCTGTTACAATCGGTCATCTTCCCGTTTCACCTGCAAGTGCGCAGGCATATGGGAATGTGGTGGCCGGAAGTTGGCCGGAGGAGTGGCCGGTCTGCACATGACCAACGCAGAATATGACCAAGCATCGATACACACGTGACTTGCATCCTCTCGCGCGTCAGCAAACGCGCGGGCTGACGAGAGTTGCACAAGGAAACTAGGACAGACGTGATTGATCAGAGGAGTGCTCTCGCGGACGGAGCGCAGTATATATACCGTCGGCGCCCTGGCTTACATCCATTCTCTCTCCCGCTTGTCGCCCCAGGCTCTCAGGCTGCATTCACTTTCTTCACCCGCTCTCAGGCTTTCCCAGGTGCGCGTGATTGATCATGGCGTGCCCATGTCAAAATAAGACTCAAGCGCTCCTCCTTTTGTCATCAGATAACCAGAGCCTTCTCATCGACCAGCATATCCAAAATGGCCCCCATCGACAAACCAGTTGACGGTGAGAAGTTTGATATCGTTTACATTGGCGGGGGGAGCGGCGGGTCTGCAGGCTCGGTATGTTCATCTCTACCTGATTCCGGTTCTTAGTTTGCTCACGTTGCCTTGAAAGCGTCGTGCTGCTCTGTATGGTGCCAAGGTCGCCCTCATTGAGGAGAGCGGAAAGCTTGGCGGAACCTGTGTGAACGTCGGTATGTCGCCCCGCGCTACGATCTATGTTTTTTACTCATAGTGATGTCATCATTCGTAGGATGTGTGCCGAAAAAGGTTGGTCTACCTGCAACAATCCCTCTGTGTATCCTGACCAAGTTTTTATGAAGATTATGTGGCATGCTGCCGATATCGCAGAAAAACTCCACCATGCTGCCCATGGATATCACTTTGATCTGCCCAAGGATAGCTCCGCGAAATTCACCTGGTCAACGTTCAAACCCCAGCGCGATGCCTACATCCGCTGGCTTAACGATATTTACGACAAGAACGTGAACAAGGAGGGCGTCGCGTACCACGAGGGACACGCCAAGCTCACCTCCCCGAACACCGTTCAGATCACCCGCCCGGACGGTAAGAACTACTCCATCAACGCGGACAACATCGTCATCGCCACGGGCGGACGCCCCACTGTCCCGTCGGATGACAAGATTCCCGGAGCGTCGCTCGGCATCGACTCGGATGGGTTTTTCGAGCTCGAGGACCAGCCTAAGCGCGTCGCGGTCGTCGGTGCTGGGTATATCGCCGTCGAGCTTGCAGGCGTTCTCAAAGCGCTCGGCTCCGAGACACACCTGATCATCCGCAAGGACCAGGTGCTGCGCACGTTCGACCCCTCGCTTTCTGAGGTCCTCACGCCGTGGATGGAGCACACCGGCCTGCATGTCCACAAGAACTCGCAGGTGGTCAAGGTCGAGGGCGCGAAAGGCCAGACGCTCACTGTGCACACGGACAAGGGCGAGGCCATCGAGGTCGACACGCTCATCTGGGCTATCGGGCGCACGGCGAACACCGAGAACTTGGGCTTGGAGGATGTCGGGGTGAAGACAGACAAGAAGGGCGACATCGTCGTGGACGAGTGGCAGGCGACGAACTTGAAGGGCGTTTGGTCGATCGGGGACGTGCAAGGGAAGGCTCTGCTGACTCCCGTCGCTATCGCCGCGGGCAGGCGCCTCTCGAATCGCCTATACGGCCCTGAGAAATTCAAGAACGACAAGCTCAACTACGAGAACATCCCGACCGTTGTTTTCTCGTGCGTCTCTAGACCAGGCTCGTTTTTGACACACGCTCACGTTACATTATCAGTCACCCTACCATCGGCACTGTCGGTCTCACGGAGCCCGAGGCCAGGGCGAAATACGGAGACGATGCTGTCAAGATCTGTAAGCCAATTATCTCGCCAATACATAGTGTCTACTCACGTCTCGTAAGATAAATCAAACTTCCGCGCACTCTACTTCTCCATGTTGGCTCCAGAACACAAGGAGCCCACCATGTACAAGCTTGTCTGTGTCGGGCCAGAAGAACGCGTCGTCGGCGTGCACATCATCGGTGCTGGGAGCGATGAAGTATTACAAGGTTTCGCTGTCGCTGTGAAGATGGGCGGTGAGCTCTCCGTTAATCTTTGTGTTCTCGAGACATGTGCTGAGGAGTTCGTCACAGCCACTAAGCAAGACTTCGATGACACTGTCGCCATTCATCCGACATCTGCTGAGGGTACGTCTTTTATGTATTTCGGTGAACGACATAGCTGATGATCAATTTTTTCACAGAGCTCGTTACCCTCCGTTAGACAGTGTTTGCGAAGATGTATTTGAGCAAGAATACCAGGATCGTGTAACGTTTCAGTTGTATAACCTACATATAGTACCATGGAATTATTCGAATCATAGAATACTTTTGTCCGAGCAGTATACGTGTGGTCATTGGCCAGATCTGAGACGCGTAAGTTGGCCAGCCACAGGCGCGTCTAAGTTCTCACTGCGCCACCTTCAAGGTCATTCGCTGCATATACTATCTATTGTCGTCCTCTTGCTCTTCTATCGTCTGTATCCTCGACACCGTCAGACAGAATACCAGAATTTTAGCAGGCATTGCTGAAGTTTCACTGACTCATCATTTTCCGAGCTGAACCTGTCTGGGCCGGCCATCTTACAGAGAGTAGTTCAGATATCTCTGAGCTAGTTCATCATATAGGGCCCCTTTCAGCTTAACCTGTCTTTTCGTCCTCAGAAGAGAAAACGTTGACAATGATTCAGTGGACCACCGATTCGAACGAAGCGCTCACGTTGTCCCTCGGTGAGTCGCACAGATACAACACCCCGCTCAGATCCAATCATCAGATATCCTGTGTGCGTGCACTGACCTCAATCCCAAGTTCGCGCTCCAAAAGACAAAGAGGTGCTGGGAGAAGACGAATCGTACGAGAACTTCCATCCCACATTCACATACCCAGTGCGTATGCTGCGCTTGCGCTGTCTGCGCTCTTGGACTGACCTCCTGCTCTCCTTGAGATTTTTGGCGAGCAAGAGAAGATATATGGGTATCGGGATTTGGTTATAGACGTACGTTTTTTTCGACATCTTCGTGTCTTTGCCCAGACTTTCACACCTTTTTCGTTATTCCGCGCCCCGCAGCTCAGCTTCGCCTCCGGCTCACTGGCATATTTCCTCGACATCAAGTCCTCTGCTACCCTCGAGGGCTCGTCCACGATCGATGACGTCCGGGGGACGCTGGAACAGTTCATTCCCGCAGACTATTACAAGACGGAGGAGGCGTTTCTGGGAAGGGTAGAAGAGGAGGCGGATACGTTCCGGCCGTTTGGCGAGAAGGTGTATTCATATACACGAATGGCGCCGGGCGCCGCGGGGAAGGGGAAGGGCGTAGGTGCGCTGGACGAGGCGGACGCGGACGCAGTCGTGTTCGAGGTGTGGCATGTGAGTTGGTATTTGGCAAGGGTGGGTCGAGAAACTGATTCTGACCCATCTTAACTGTTCAGGCCAAATGGGACACGCCTGAGTTCAAGGAATACCATCGACGGATGCAGCTTTTCATCCTGCTCTATATCGAAGCAGGGTCATATATCCAAGAAGGGGAGGAATCATGGGAGTTTGTCGTCTTGTAGGTACCTCTCTCCGCTCATTATACCAGACCGATGTCCCGCTGACACGACTGTGGTCTGCATAAAGGTTTGAAAAACGGAAGCGGCGCACAGCGTCGCCGGTCGAGACGTATCACTTTGTCGGATACTCGTCGCTTTACCCGTTCTATTGCTATCCCGAGAAGGTTCGATTACGACTCAGGTAACATCTCCCGCCTCGTTTTGTATGCCGCCATTGTACAACCTTTCATTTATCAGTCAATTCATCATTCTCCCGCCTTACCAACACAAAGGCCATGGATGTACGTCGACCCTTCCTTCTTCTTGTGTCACAGTATCGCTCATCAATGATCTCTAGCCGGCCTGTATACCGCGATCTACCAATATGTCCTCTCCCAGCCGCTCATCGCCGAACTCACCGTAGAAGACCCTGCAGAAGCGTTCGAAGACCTGCGCGACCGGAATGACCTCAAGATGCTCCTGAATCACGAACAATTCATGTCGGAGGCTTTTGGCGATGCAGGCGTGTCCACATCGAGCGGGGGCGGAAAAGTAGGTGGCGTTGGTCCACAGAGGAGAAACAAAACAAAAGTGTCCGGCAAGGCTCGCGGTAAGCTGGAACCTCCCGCTGACAAGGCGTGGATGGAAAAGTGGAGAAAAGATCTGAAAATTGCTGGGGTAAATTCCGTTTCACGTTCTTGTTTTGTGCGGGACTGAGGAAACCGATCGTAGCGGCAATTCCATCGATTGATGGAGATGATCATCCTCTTGCACCTGGACCCAGCAGACGCACGGGCGATGCGCGCCTACCGATTACAAGTCAAGGAGAGATTGTATCGCTTCAATTATGCAAGTTCATCCATTGTGATACAACCTTTTGTCATGACTGATCGTAATGGGTTGCAGGAGGTCCTAGTGCAGTTGGAGGACAAGGAGCGTCTAGAAAAGCTCCAGGAGACATTCGAGAGCGTCCGGGAGGACTACCAGCGGATACTGGCCATGGTCCACTGACGATATCAACTTCAGGGTGAGATCTTCTGCTCGCTCCGCCTGCGACATAGCTTTGTATTTTATTATTGTTATCACATCGCCTCTTCCACCCGTGTCAGCCCGTGTCGCGGATCACAAGTTGAAATTTTCAAACTTCGAAAGCGATGGTTTCTCCCTCAGTGTGAGATCCTAGAATAGGCTCGCATGAAGTTGCTAAACAGTTCTTGTGTACCCTGGGTGCTTGAGCTTGTGCATAGGAGGCAAGATACTTATGTTTCTATGAAGGCTCTTGAAATAGGTATGAAGTTCCCACGGCCTCTGCACAATTACCGCCGTTCGACTCACCCTTAGTCTCCCGACTCGTCTTCTCTCCGTTCGGCTTCCGGACCCAGAGTCTCGCTGGTCGCGGGTCCTAGGAACACTGTGCAAGGTTTGTAAAATCTGCGATTTCGCTGCAGCGCCGTTACCTAAGTATATTATATATTCTTAGTAAGTACCAAGAAAATTTGGCGCCCGAGGCCGACGAGTCATTCGGCAAGATGACTTGTAAAAACGCTGCTTTTGCCTTTGAGTCATAACAACGTAGCGCGCCCCAATTACCAACATGGCCATCGAGAGCAAATCCGTCCCGTTCACCATTCTGAACGCGTTCACCGACAGCATCGCGGGCGGGAACCCCGCTGCGATCGTGTTCATACCCTCTCTCTCCGCCTATTCCGACGAGGTGCTGCTCACCATTGCAAGGAACTTCAACCAGCCCATCACCACCTTCGTCTCCCCGGGCCCTGTTCCAACCACCAGCGACGCTGAAATCGCAGAGTTCGGCGCGCGCTGGTTCACGCCGGACATCGAGGTGCCGATGTGCGGGCACGGCTCGCTTGCGGCTGCGAAGGCGATCTTCACGCACGGTTCTCTCGTCCCTGCTTCGGTGAATACATTGAAGTTCGAGTCGGATAAGGGCCGTGTAGCTATTGCGCGTCGCGCTGAGGACGATCGCATCGAGATCGCGTTGGACGCTGCATCCCTTACCGAGCTCAGCCATGATGACGATGCTACAAAATTGCGCGCCGCTCTCGAGCAAGCGGTGGGGAAGGATGTGAAAGTGAAGTTTATGGGTCGGGGGGACGCGAAATATCCCCAATATGCACTTGTGGAACTCGACGTCCTGGACCTGGGAGCACTAAAGGTAGATCCACAAGCTCTGGTCAGTTACCTCATTTTTTGAAACATGAGGCCTGAGGTTCTGACTAGGTCACTTGCCACCAGCTTGACTCCCCATTTGGTGTACACGTCCTAACCGCATCCCCGACTACTGGCCCTCCTGATGTAGCATTCCACTCCCGCATGTTCGCACCAGCGGCCGGAATCCCAGAGGATCAAGTATGCGGGACCGCTCACTGCCTCCTTGCACCGTACTGGAAGGCCAAAAAACAATTGTCGGGGGCCATCATGGCTAAGCAAGTAAGTTCCAGAGGAGGAGACTTGAGGGTCGTTGTCGACGAGACGGAAGGTCTAGTCAGGCTCGCAGGACATGTGAAGGTTGTGTCCAAAGGAGAGTTGTTTTTGTAGCTTGGTCGGCGTATAATCTTTGAGCATTTTGAGGACTTGTATGTGCCTTCCCATCTATCGACCTGCAAGACCTTACATTCTAATGTCTTTATGGCACATCTGCGACTAGCATCTACTGCGGTGCGTCAAATGAGATACCACCGCTACCGATGCAATAGTAGAAAGAACAATTTTGATGGGTCTATCTGTTGTAGATGAAAGTGGTCAAGGGGTCAAAAACCTTGCCGGATGCGTCTGGTCGTGCGCCTGCGTTGCGGCATCTCCGAGATTCTGGTCGAGAAGCGCGCAGAACATTGGTGCAGCAAGATTGGTGAGATGAACGTGTTTGAGACGGTGCGCACGTCGAAATACATCACGAAGAGTTGCGAGGTTCCAGAGGGAGAAGGCATTCATGCGAAGGCGAAGGACGACAAGATCATAAACATGAATCGCTCGAATGATGGAGACCATCGTCCATAATGGCAGTGTAGAGAATCTCAATTCAAGCGCCCGCTCTAGGCGAGAAGGGATGGACTGCTCAGGTGAATATAACCTCGACCAACCAATAACCCTCAAAGATCTGCCGATTTGTATCCACATACAATCCGAAGGCGATGTATCTCCTAGCCCCTTTGCTTGTCTTTCCAGGACGGAGAGAAGCACGTCGGCAGGAGGGTTACGGTTTTTTCTAGATACACAGGTCAGATGCAATTGTGCTGTGCCAGGGAATTGGATGCCTGCGAGGAAGGCTATGCAACTCAACCACTGCCCTTCCAATTCAAGTCTGGAAAGCCGGGGAAGTATGATCGTGTGACTGGACCTAGAATCGGGTAGTGGTAAGGCCTCAATGATGGACAGACATTCCAAGAAAGGCATACCCGACAACGCCTCGAGCAATTCATCTGAGCCAAAGTGGGAAGGAGGCATATGAAGCAATGTAACAGACAAACTTGTCAGGCCATGTAGGGCCAGAGAGGACCAAGGGATAACCACCCCGTAGAAGGAGGCTACTCGGAGGTTCGGAACATGATGAGCGAACAGATCCACAGGAAGACGCGGTATGACATAGTGTGTTCGGACTGAAAGATCTATGCGTTCAGAATCGGCGCGGGATATACAAGAGATTGTATTGCATCTGACAACATTCTGTAGTCACTAGATAGATTCATCGTCTTTGTGTGAGACAATTGAGGCGGCGCAACCAGGTCGACCGGCATAGGTCTTGGACGGATCATTGACAGAGACGATAGAGAGATATACGAGACAGAATTCATAACAGTGAGAAACGTACCAAGAGTTCGAGAGAAGGGTGAATGTACGTGGACATTATGTGAGGGGGCGGGGGACTTGTCCCATTTCATAACATGGACCACAGGTAGCGTGAACACCGACAAAGCTCAATTGTCAGCGTGTATGAGGAAGTATACGGATGGTGATGTGGCGAGATAAGCTGAAATCCGACGTGGTTCTTGAATTGTCACAAATGGCAGTGCACTATTCCTATCTGAAGTGGTGATCGGTCGCATGATGGTCGGAAGGTGGAGCTATATAGCAAACCCCCAGAATGTGTCTAAGGCGGGATCAACCTGAATATCGCAAACAAAGTTTTCAGAAAGTGGCCCAGGGTCAAATTCACGGTCAAACACCACTGCCTCTTCGTCCTCAGCGAGAAGCCCGATTTGCGCCTTGAATTGCGCAGTGGACACAACACCGAGTTCTCCGAGTCCTCTGTGTCCCAATTCCCGTACGGTGTGGTAAAAAAGCACCCTCGTCAGTTCTTCTTTGGTGATCCGTGGCACGTCGTTGAACTGAATGTTGAACTTGGCGCACAAGTCGAAGTGAAGAAAATAAAACTCGGGGGGAACGGGTTGAACTGGAGTAGGGCCGGGTAACATGCCATGTGGAAGGTTCTAGTTGAGATGGAAGCGTTTCATGGTACCCTAAGGAAACTGATCGATGAGATAAAATCACTCACCGCGACCGCAGTATGGAAAGGGTTAAAAAACATGCTTAGGTTAAAGAAAGGGACAACCACATCTTCAAATTCGAGAACTAGTCGATTCAATCAATGAGCAACTAACGCAACCGAGATGCATAGACAAAAAAAGAAAAGAAAAGCTATGCACTCACGCCGTTCCCAAACCACGAGCCTTTCCACCACCCGTCCTATAACACGACCGAGAATAGCGTACCGGACGTGCGCGGGAATAGCCATAAAATCGCGTTGGAATCCTTGGAGGTCCTTCTCACTGTACGTTTCATTGCGCATTTTTTGACGGCGGACGCCGTAAATGATGAACGCGTTGGTTCGAGCAGCATTCATGAGAATGTAGTGTGCTATACGCGCCAAGCGTGTGCGCGGTTGGCGGATGGTGCGGTGCTTGAGAATCGATGGTTGTGGAATGCTGAAGATAGTGTTGGGAGCACTATATACGAGCTGAGAGAGGCGACGGAGGGGGGCTAGGACCTGGTAAAAATTTATGATCTTCCTTGGAAGGAATCAAGGAGAAAATCCTTATTGAATTTATGCAAGAGTCTATGACTCGTGCTGCACGACTCACCTTGTCGAACCGTGAAAAAATGTCTCCTCATCGAGGTCCCTCAGTAATTGAGTCGTGCACGCCCGGAATTTACATGTCGAATGCAATAAAGCAGTCACCGCATCCCAGCTCAGCTCGTTCGATTTCTCGTCGTCTGATGGCCCAAGAAATAGCTCGGCGAAAAAGTTGCTGAGTACCAGAGTTGTAATCTCGTAGACAAGCTCAGTTGGAAGAAGAATAGGCTTCCTCGCATTGGTGTCAACACAATTACTAGCATTGGAGCATTGGAGATCAGATGAGGTCTGACGCGAACGACGAGCGCGGCGTGGAGTCATTTGTTTCGAGCGATTTCTGGTAGAATGAATGGAGGCAAGCTACAATCAGGAGCTTTCAGGGAACACAACCTTCCGTCGGTCTTTGAAATTCAGTAGGTTCTCGCAATCGCCCGCTTGTATTACTCAGAGAGAGAAGAGAGAGTGATGGGATTGATGATATGGGGTGGCGTGGATAACATGCGCGCAGACACTGCGCAGACGTCCGATTGAGGCCTCGAGGGTTTATGCATGAGTTCAACGCTGATTAACGCGACATTTCTCAGAGTGGTGTGTTGATATTGGTAGATAAGTAGTCAGTAAAAAGGATGCAGTAATACAACAGTGAAGATCGTCTTCGATATGCATGATGAACTATATGAGACAGACAGAAACTAGAACCCGACCTTGGAATCTCCACGACGCTCCCAGGATGGGCGCCAATATCCCTACTCCAAGACCCTCCATCACTCTGGGTCTCGCCAATCGCCATCCAACAGCCTCACACCCCTCCTGCCCAGTCTCCTCCTCCATTCCCTCATCTCCCCTTGTACCCCTGCCTCCAACGCCCGTCCCGACACTGCCCGGCCTAACCATTTTACATTTTTCAGCTGCACAGCTCGAAGCTGGGGAAGACGCGGGAGGAGGTGTTCCAGGTCACGGAAGAACCTGATGTTCGGCCGTGGAATGGTGAGGATCTGTAACGGATGCGTGGACCCCGGTGGCACAAATAGCATCGGAAGAGGATACTCAAGTGAAAGGTGCTTGAGCGTAGGAGAATCGAGGAGGATGCGCGACTGTGATGGCTGAGGGACAGTCGGCCAGTGTTTTGGCGTGTTCACGTGGAGAGTCGTGAGAAGGGAGCCGTGCTGGGCTAGGAGCTTGCTAGTGGGTGACGAAACGCTATCGTCGTAAGGAGTTACCATTAGATGGTGCAGAGAAGGAAGGGATGCGCTGAGAAGAGAGGAAAAGAGGGGCGACAACGGTATTGTGACAAGGGCGAGCGAACGTAGGCGAGAAAGACAGAGTGGTGGGGCCGATGGGGCAGGCATATCAGCTTCGGGTGTATATGCATAATACTGGTGAGTAGTTTCGTCATCTGGGCTCGCAAGCTCCAATTCTTCGATGCTTGGACAGCATCGAAGCAATTCAATGACGGGATCGTACATGTCAGGAACGTACGTCCCAATTTGAAGAGGGGATACCTTCAGTCCTTTCAGAGACTGAAGCCTCTCGACGCCATCTTTGAACAACAAAGTCTCCAGAGCCCTATTACTCATAGTCAGATGGATATGAAGAGTCAAGCGATTTAGAAAAGGCAGGAGTGGGAACAGCTTTGTGAGCAGCGAGTCGATGTAGAGCGCCTCTGGTTTAAGGAAGGTGATCTCAGAAATATCAAGAGATTGGACCCATCGCCCTGGAGTAGAATATGGTATTCGCCGGATGGAATCCCACTTCTGGTCAGAAGTGTAGAGGTAAGACACGAATTTCTCCAACGAAGACAAAGTGAAGATGTTGACGTGTGCGTAAAGCAGTGGCAAAGCGATATCCTAATTGACAGGTTGCAGATAACCACGAGTTAGTGTCCATAAAGCATGTTAGAGAGCGCAGATGATATAGAACAAGACACACAATTGCAAGTCTAAAGCCCAAAACGAAAGGTGGCCTGTCAACAATCAAAGACTCACCGTCCAGCTTTTACACACAAATGCGGTCCTCCAGTTGAACCTACAGGCCATTCGCCTCTGCCTCACCTCCATCTTCTCCAGCCCGTCCCCTGCGAACACATAAGCGAGTACTTTGGACCAGACTTCCGCGGGTAAGGACTTGGGCCGGTTCTTCTTGGGCAGAAGGGGAAGCAGAATAAAGCTTGACGGATGTGAAGCGAGAGGTCGTGGACGCAAAAACACAGCCGGTGGATCGATGAGTGTGCCCGTGTAGCTCATCGTGTCCGAAATACAATGCGCAGAGTTAGCGATTTTACAAGTTAAAAGAAAGCGTGTGATCAAGCTGGCATAGCAGTGAGTAGGGGGTTTGAGCAGGAATGACCGCTTCTGCAGACGAGGTGGGGAGCTCTACGTGGTGGTGTGAGCGATGCCCTGTCGGAGTCGGCAACATTCGACTTTGTCAAGGCGTGTGACAAAGCGTCGCTCGTATCCCAATTTAGAAAGCGTAGTGTTCGACCGTCGCAGAAAGCAGCGAACTTCACGGAGAAAATAGAACTCGCTCACACCGTGGGGATGTTTAGACAAACATGTAATTAATCACTTTATATTGTATTGGTATCGTGGGTTTTTTTATGGTATACGAAGAGCAATTCACATCGCCAGCAATGTGTGGGTATCCTACTAAGGCCCGAACAGGGGTGTAGTAGTTTAGGCGGCGGGCGTTTTCGACCCACGGCGACCAAAATAAGTAGTCAGGCGATCACGCTGGTCTATGCGTGGGCGTGTTGGACGCGCAGCAGTCAAGTCACCTTTGAATGGTGGGGATCCAGACGAGGGTGTTGGGGCACTGCTAGACCTACAACGGGTTTTGTCCACTCCTACCGCATAACCGGTGAGTAAGCTGCAGAGAATGAACGAAAATAAATGAAGCACCTTGTTGATCGTTGGCTGCCGTATGCGGAGCCTCCTCTTTGACCGTGTCCGAATCTACCACTTGCACCGCACCGGTCTGCTTTCCGGTCAGAAGGTTGCGGATTGCCGTAGAGATAGGTACAGCTGGCGGGGATACGACGGTTTCTATGGAAAACGAGGACGGAGACGTAGGTGAAGGAGACGGTCTAACGATGATGACTTGCTGTGGGGTGATGAGCAATTTGACAAAAATCTATGAATAGGAGTTAGTGGGATGACTTCGAGCGATGACAACTAAGGCTGGCACGTACTAGGGTTGAGAGGGCTGTGACTATGGCCGTCATGACCAGCATGAAAGCAGACGCGCCTATGCAGATCATTATCATGTTGAAAGGATTTACGATCAAAGACGAGTGTATGTAGAAGAGTTGAGCGAAGACGGTTCAGAGATTCGGACGAGTAAGGGGTTAAGGGGAGAACGGTGATGCAGTCTGTCCTTGGAAAGGCAGCCTATTTATGCACAAATCGCTTAGGAGCTTTCACTGCTGCATAGCCTCCTTTACTGCTCTAGACCCGCCATCCGAGACATTTAGCACTCCTATCCTCGAGCAGCGCAGTCCAAAACACGATTGCTCGGAGACGACCTACATAGACTGATCCGACCCTGCGACTGTCAAAGGGCTTGTTCGGTAGAGGAATAGAGGGCTTAGTAACCTCAACGAAAACGATTCGTCTGAAAAGGTAAATCGTATACCATTATAGGAAGGGGCCGTATTCTAAACTGGACAGAAGCGTAATAGGACTCCTGTCAACCAAGCTCTAGTAAATGGACTGACGATTCGAGTCAAGCGAGAAAACGTACAAGATAGGGTAAATCATTAACGGCCGTAGAGCTATAAGACGGGGAATGAAAACGCATGAAGCGATAGCTACCAGCGGGTCTATACGGTGACGGCTCTCCTTAAATAAGTTTCGCCCCTCGGGGGAACAAGGACCAACTTGTCTTCCAAGTTCTGCTGCGCCAAATCTCCTAGCTCCCACAAAAAGACTTGGTACTGCGTCTGGGCCAGGGTGTCGTCAAATCCGTCCATTAAAGAAGATAGCGCAACGAAGATTTTGAGCCTGTTGAAGAGGGGCTGGCGGGTGCGGGAGTAGATCGTATGGCGAAGATATTGAGAGAGCTGGCCGTACCAGATAAGGCCGTGGACGTGGAGCTCTTCGAGCGAAGGTGTGATCCACGGTAGGTCCTCAAGGAGGCGCCAGCCTTCGATGCCAGCATTCAGACAGCTAGTGAAGTGGATGTGGAGGCGCTTCAGGGAGGGGAGGGGTTGTAATGGCGCGTCCGTAGTCGGGCGAGAGAGCACGCCCCTGACAGTGAGTTCCTGCAGAGCAGGCAGGGGCACAGGTACCAGCGTGGAGGGGAAGCTCGCTGACATGCTCAAGTCCATGGACAACGACTGCAGTGTCGATGCCAGTGCCGTAAGGATCCGCTTTACGGCAGCGGCAATAGTGTGCGTTTCCAACGGCGTGAATAAATGCTCTTCCTGCATCTCATTCTGATCGCAGAGGGCGTGGTCGGAGATGGATAGGATGTGGGTGTGACGACGGTCTTGCGGCAAGGACTCGAGCATATCGGCTACGCGGGGAAGCTGTTCGGCGGTTTTGACACCGATGGACTGCAGCCGAACGCTCGCAGATAGGAAGTTCGTCCAGCGGGCAGCGAGGGCGAGCGAACACCCCGTCGTGCCGTCGTCCGTACACGCGAACTCAAAGATGAGTTTCCATACTTCCATAGGGCAGCGGTCCATAGTTTGTGAGGTGAGAATAGATAAGATAGAGAAAAAGAAAAAGAACAGCCTAACGACTATGCGGTGTGGGGACGCTCGTGAACCGAGGAGGACAGATGCTTCCCTGTCTCTTATACGTCCGTAGACGATCCAAATTGCTGCAGATTCAGCGCTTTAACTGGAACGTGGCGTGGCCCTTGCGTCACGTCAGCCACATTCGCTTGTGCAGATCGGGTCGCCTCAGGAAGCTGTCCAAGGGTTCATATCGTCTTCGAAAATGTTTAAGCTTTAAGCAGGACAGCTGATCATGAAACACGGAAACTATTTGCACAGGATAGATCCAGATCGCTGGCTGCAGATTCCATTGGGGCACAATGGATGACATGCTGAGGCAACGTTGCGTACAGCAAGTATTGATTGATATTTCCCTGGTTCTGCGGCTGCAGTTTCAGTGAGAGATATGGCGAACTCGACGGGCTTACCTGGCAGCCTACAGAGACGGAGCGGTTTGTTTAGCACTCCAGAGGTTTCACTGCACTGCGCAACGCTGATAGATGCCATGAGAGAGATCGTGAGAAGACGTGTCATTTCGCGAGGTATAACTGATACCACTGTCGTCACGTATGTAATTCTCATCACGTCATGCAAAAATAGACTAACGCAAACCAAGGCCTAGAGAATCTAGACATGGCAATGTAAAATACAGTAAATCCTTCCATCGTATGAGTCCGTGATAGTATAGAGTACAGACATGCATATCATGATCGATGTCATCAAAACCTCTCTCCCGCACGCCCCCTAAAGTTACATTCCACCAACAGCGGAACTACACCAGCGTCGCCCGGCTCCAAAAAGAAATCCATCAGCGTCCACGCTCTGATCCTCGGCCCCTCGCCTAAGTCCGCCCTCCTGTCGACCGTCTCGCTGAGCGCATCTAGCAGCCTCCGCGCCGCTCTGCTGTTCACACCTTCGACGCCGAACCCGAAGCGTGGCCATCCGAAGCCCGTGGACACGACAGTCGGAGTGGCAAACGGGAAGGACGAGGCGGAGAAGTAGGTTATGGACAGTACGGGAGTGGATATATTGTTTGCGGAAGGCACCAGCAGGCTTGTTGAGAGATCGACCTTTTCGGGTATCGACAGGAAAGAAGGGATGTGGTACCTGCCGGTCGCGGCGTCAGGAGATGGGGAGAAATCAAGTTATAGATAGACTGACCAATCGTGCGTCCTCACCAGCGTCCCCTTCAGCTCCCAGGTAAAACCCTCTTTCGCGCTATCGGGCCAACGCGTCGGGTGAATTCCCATGCCTTCCAACCCGCGATCCCAGCCTGTCCCGTCCGCGCCAAACCGGCTAAACATAATCGCTCGTCCTCTCACTTCCCCCAGCCTCGGAATACGGTTTTCGAGAAACCACATATCCAAACCGCCTGGACCTTGAAGAATATCTCTCCTCACTGCCATGGAGAATTCGATTGCACCGACGTCCGCATAGTTTTCTTGTTTGATCGACACAACGAGTGTTTCGCGTGATGATATGGGCGATGTGAGGAACGCGTGCAGGTCGGATAGAATCTTCAGGAAGGGCGTGCGCTGAGGATATGTGCTGTGGTAGGATAAGAGTTTCCCTTTGATCAAGGAAAGACGAATATCAAGCACTCGGATGCCAGAGACAAGTTGAACAAGCAAGGGGGTATCAGTAGATTGACACTGGCTGACGGGCCAACCGTAGAAAGCCATGCTGAAGAGATGTCAAATGTTGAGAACCAGGATTCGAGACAACAAAGCCTACGTGTCATGCGTCCCTGGATGTTCATCAGTTTCGTGCGTGGGATGGATATCTCGAGATGAACACGCACCAGGGAGGCTAAGGGAGGATAGAGGTGTCCTGTCTGGCACTTGTGACAGAAACGCCGCAAGATTGCGTTTCTCGAAAAGCAAGATATCAACGTGCTCCTTCGAGGCCTGTGACCTGTGGCGTTATTTGAGGGGGTGAAGCCATTGAGGTCTATTACGCACCCGTCTGTAATAGACCCGCCACGGGCATACAGGAGAGACCTTTACAAGCCCCCAGGGAGCTCTTCCTAGTCTCTTGACTTTCACCAAGAATACCTCGCCAGAAATGGTTTCTGAGGATGGAGACCATGCACCCTTGGAGCTAGGAGCGATGCTCCTGGCCCCTATTAAGAAGAAATGACGGTCGGCGTGGGGCAAGTCGATTGAAGCGTTCGAAAGGACTGTGCACTCCTTCTCGTCTCGCTGCGAGTGCGTTCTGATGGACACGATCGAGTTGGTGAGGTTTATGAGCTTGCGGCGCATGTCGTTGCAATTCAAGGGGGATTTGGGCCTCCAGACGGCTGCGATCAGGCTTTTGAGGGGTTCAGAAACGGGAAGACAGCCATAGATGGATCACACCGTGCAGTGCCCGCTGCGACTGTTCTGACAACCTTGCGTCTTCCCATCAAACTCCGATGACTCAGAACCCTTCTCATTGGGGAAACGAGCGCTACACGTGACGCACGCGTCTCAGTGGTCGCGTCAATATCCTTCTCTCAACCCCTTTACTACGTCTCGTAAATCTTGTTTATCTGAAATCTTCTACCCAGATATCAAAAAATAGTATAGCGAAGCTACCAGTAGGTAAACGAATGGCATCACAAATACAAGAAGAAGAACCTCTTGTGCCCGTCAGTCCCCTTGACTCTCTCATGATTTTTTCAGCTCTAACCCGGATCGCTGGGACAGATACTTACGATATCCGTGCATGATGTCCGTTACTTCGCAGGACTGCTTCGTGGTGTCAACTTTGCAAACGTCAGCTCGACTCTCGTTTTGTACAGATGCCCCCTCTAACGTCATGACAAGCGCGCTACCATGAACATCACGAAGACTGGGTTCACAGTGACAGTCGAAGAAGCTCGCACTCTTCTAGGTGGCTTGTAACCTTTCAAGCATACACCCATCCTCCTAACCTTCTTCACGAAAAAAGCAACTGCTTATGTATTCGCTGACACTTTCGATGAATATGTGTACAACCCGCCGCCAGAGAGCCGCCCAAACACTCCCATCCCTGGCACCCAATCCACCGACTCCGACCTCGCCAAAAATACTGCAGTAGAGATACCTCTCAATAGGCTCATTGACTGTCTCAACTTATTTCATACATCGGGTGTAGGCACCAGTGGGCCTAAGCAGAAAAGCTGGCGCCACGCTGGTGATGATGACGAGGAGGACGATGCACCTTTTGCCAACGCACTGGACAACAATGGGCGGATTGAGCAGTACTTCTCTCACGGGACTGGGGAGAAGGGGGCTGGCATGCGTATGTCGTATGTCGGTCCTGGACATCCCTTAACGTTCTTGATGTGAGCATCACTATATTGTGTTTAGCGTCAAGTCGGAACCTGATCGTCAGCGGATACCAGTGCTGGAGAAGCAGCCGGACCGACCGCTACGTTTGAGATCGTAACATATGAAGCGGAACCGCATCTCGAGCTTCCCTTTGATGCAGATCAAACGTATGTTTCTGTACTGTACTCATCAACCGCACGTTTCTCTGACTCCTTTTGTTCGGTCAGGGTGCTGAAGATTATTCTGAAGGTGTCTCACTTCATTGGTTCCCCTTGATCAGGGGCTCACGCAAGGCTGCAGTCTTCCTGGCTTCGCGACGCGCTCTTCTCGCTAGATCCATCTTGCGACAAGCTCACCTTCATAGGCAATCCGCCAATTCAGCGGGATAACGCGCGCGCGACCACATCACGATCTACGGCTCTCAAACCGATGTTGCGCATCCAGGCTAACGGGATCCTTGGCAGTACAGAGGTCCGTTCATCCCCTTCAGGCGTTTCGAGTTTCGTTCACACCCTAACTCCTTTTCGCCACTTCGATCATTGCGTGCACCTGCGTACCACGTATTGGTGACAGATGGACTACCCAAACGATCGGGAAGTCCTCGAGACATTCGAGTGCGCGCAAACCATGAGCTTTAGGTATGAGCTCCTTCTGACATTCGTATGCATCTGTCGCTGACGGGAAGCGCCAGCTACCGACTGGCGCATATAGCGCGCACGGCACGTGCGCTGCAGAGCTCGACGAAGACGTCGCTGAGGATTGACGCGGAGGGGCTGCTGAGTCTGCAGTTCCTGATGCCCTCACCGAAGCCGCGCGGGGGCACGAGTGACGCGTTCATCGAATTTCGCGTAAGCCTCGCAGTCAGCATATCCACTCCCTCTGACATCCTGACCCACGGTATTGGGCAGTGCCTGCCTCTCGATGACGATCTCGTATAGGCACCGCTCGTCCGCACTGCGCGGACTCACCTTTGTATTGATAATTCTAGCTGTGTATCGCTGTCTGTAAAAATCTATTGAGCAAAGATGTCTCTATACAACAACCGGAAAGCATGCGGAGCTCAACGTAGACTGGTCTAGATCAGCCCATCGAGGAAGCTCGCAGAGGTACTCTGGGGCTTTCGTGGTTCAGCATGTTGCGAAGATGGCAGAGTAGATGAAGGGAGGTAGTCAGATATGATTGAGTCGAAGTCGGCTGACAGTTTTGGGGCTGGAGGTGATAGGCGTCAGTATATGCACGAAGACACGACAAGGCGACAGAGTACTGACCTGCTGATGCCCTCGCTTTGACTGACGATTGGTAGAAGTTGCCGACGATAAGTCGGCGGATCGCACCACCGTCCAAAGGCTACACAATTTACTTGAACAGAGATTCTGTCATAAAGACGTGGCGCGCGTACCTCAGCCTCAACCTTTTTGGGCGCCTCGATCGTCTTTTCAGCTTCCTTGAATGTGCCCGTGGGGCTGGATGCCTTGCCTAGATACGCCAGGACATCGCCCTTTGTCAACATGCCGCGAACACCCGTACCCTTGATCTTCTCTAGGTTAGGGATATCATGCTCCTGGAGGAGGCGAGAAACGGAAGGGAAGAGGGGACGCGAGTGCTCTATGTGTTTCGCGGGACGAGGCGGCGCTGGAGATGGCGGAGGAGGCGGAGGTGCAGCTTCGGACTTGGGTGTCTCGTCAGGCTTTGCGGCTGCGGGTTTGGGCTTTGGAATCTCCAGGTTAGAAATGTCGTCACCCTCTTCTGCCAGGAGAGCAATGAGTTGGCCAACTGGGATGTTCTTCGCACCATCAGGAACCTACACGCACTCAGTCATGAGCTCCATTCCTGCATCGGAAAATATATGAATGTTGAGCGTACGATGATTTTGCCCATCACGCCATCCTCCTGTGCCTCGACGTCGATGGTCGCTTTGTCCGTTTCCTAATGCGACGTGAATATCATGCACTGTCAGTGCACCATTCATATTACAAAAGGGAGACGCACGATCTCGAGCAGGACATCGCCCGCGATGAACGATTCGCCCTCTTTCTTCTTCCACGAGGAGATCTCACCCTCGTTCATCGTCGGCGACATCGCAGGCATCTCTAAATTGCTGATTGCCTGGCGCGCAGACGTCGAATGCAGCCCTACACATACCCCAACGGAATTCGGTCATTGTGCATTCATAAGCACTGCCAGGTAAGAAACGGATACGCACATCTCTGAGAAGCGGCAGAGCGTGCGAGAGTCGACGCCGCGCGTGACATTGACGAGATGGCCATGGCGGTCGTGGATGGTGGCGAGAAAGGAGTGGTGCGCGCTGTCGACGGCGCTCAAGTGTGCAAAATCCACGACTGACGCGGGATTGGGGAACGGACGGAGAGCGCCGGGTCCCCGGACCGATAGACCTCCGACGGCGAGCAATTCCCACGGTGCCAAATGGAGTGCGAACCGCGGCGAGGGGCGGAGGCAGCGCTCGCCGCTCGCCGTTACGCGCTTGCACCAAACCACCGCGAGGCATCTGCCATGCAACGTCTGCGTTTTCTTCTGTTTCCTCTGCGCACACGGCTAATTTTTCTCTAGATACAGTCTAAATACGTGTCATGAGCCGGCCTTCATAACTGCTTTGACTCTGACCTCGATCACACTGCTTGGGATCACCGCCAACTGCCATTGCATTCTTCTGCATCTTTGCACGTCACTGAGCGCCTGTCTGCACTGCGCGTCACGCTATCGTTCGATTTCGCATTCGTCGTTGTCATATATACATAGCCACGAAGGATAAGGTCGAGATGGATGCGCTCGGGAACCCCCTCATGCAGCGCGCACGCACCCTGGGCCATCGGTTCTTTCACCGTTTCGGAATGTGCGTCTTCGCGACTTCTTTACTTTGTCCGTCGATCTCTTACTGAAATTTCCCAATTTGTGATGTGCCGAAGTCACTGCGCGACGCATCAAATCCGTGTCATTCTCATCTCTGCCATTGTCATTACATCCCTCTTTTACCCCGCCCTCGCTATATACTCCTCGTCTCAACCGCGCTTTCTCGCTCACTTCTCCTCTCAAATCCTTGACCCTTTCATTGCCGCGAATGCTATCTCAGGCTACTATGCGCAGCATGATCTATGGAATGTCTGGTCTGGCCATGTCAACCTCCATGTCCGGGAGGACTCCGTCGCGCGCGCTCGGTGCGGCGTCGAGCAGACCTTGCGAGTCGAACGCGTACTGATTCATAGCTCCGGTATCGAGGACACCGGTGCTCTCAACCACCAGATTCTTCTGTCGACACTGAACCTCGAGCGTCGGATTACGCAGCAGCTAACCGCCCAGCACATCCCCTGTCTCAGGGGCCCGGACCGGAAATGTCTTGTCATAAGCCCGCTTGAATTCTGGCGCCACGACGAAAAATTACTCATGTATAACCAAGACGTCCTTGAAGTGCTCAATTTGTCAAATAATATATCTATTGCCGGCGTGCCGATTCTGCCTCAGATGGTGCTGGCGGGACGCGAGATGGACGAATATTCGACGTCAAAAGTCAACTTCGCCATGTTCCTTGTTCTCACGTATTTCTTTCCGGAAACAGATTGTCTTGGCAATTCTGGACATCTCGCTTGGCTGGAGATCTTGGAGAGTGCTGCGAAGACGCATGCAGAGCTGATGACGGAGGCGCAGGAGCCAAAACTCATCGCTCTTGAGGTCCGTGTTCATCCTCTCACACGCTGAGAGCCATATTTGATCTGAGTTTCCAGTACAAAACCAACCCATCCTCCTCATCTGGGTCTTCCCTCCTAACAAGCTTCCTCTATTTCGCATATCTTGTCTTCGCTGCCCTTTTCATGTCATCTATGCGAACAGGGCTTCCTGTACACAATCGTATCGGTCTCATTCTGACAGGCGTTGTCGAGCTGTTGGTAAGTACCATCACCAGTCTCAGCGTATGCGCTCTGGCCGGTTTTAAGGTCACAATGGTCCCTTGGTGCGTCGCTTCCCTCACAGACTTGAAGCTCACTAAGGGGGCTCCTGTTTAAAGGGAATTATTTCCCCTCGTTGTAATTTTCATTGGGTCTGAAAATATGTTCAGATTGGTACGCTCTTGTGGTTCCAGTTTCGTCTTTTCAACTGATGCCCTGGTCGTCGTCAGGTGGAGGCTGTCGTTAGAACCTCGGTTGCCTTGCCCGTCAAAGAACGCATCGCTGAAGGACTTAGCCGCGCCGGCACCTCCAACTCGCTCAAAGTGCTCACGTACAACATCATTCTAGGGGTCATCGCCTTCTTCTCCCACGGTGCCATACGCCAATTTTGCGCGTTCGCCATCGTCGTCCTCGTCGCGCATTGGTTCCTGGTTCACACATTCTTCGTTGCAGTCCTGTCCATCGATTTGCAGCGTCTGGAGTTGGAAGAGTTGTTGCAGCAGGATGCGAGCTTGGCCCCCGCTGTTCCTGTGTCGGAGACCAGACCGCCGAAGTCGCGGCCGAGTTCTGCATGGATGAATGTCATGGCTTCGGTTAGGGGCATGCTGCAAGGTCGGGCTGCAAAGAATGTCAGCCTGGTAGTAGTAAGTCCCATCTACACGCGTCTCCAGCACCACCTCATTTCGTCCGCGACCAGCTACTTGCGACGGCGGCGACTCTATATTTTACGACCTACCCTGCCGTGCGGACGAAGGAAGATTCACGGCTTCCCCTCAGTCGCGGCAGTGCGCTCTCACGGCATAACAACACGCTTCAGGATGCGTCGCAGAAAAATTCTCCTGCATGGCGTACATGGCGCATGCTCGGTGCAGCCGAAGACCCGCTCGTTCATCTCCGCCTTGAATCACCCACCATTCTGATGTTTTACCCGGCCGACGCTAGTCAGACATCTGACCAGCAGCTGCGTCCGCCACTCACTTATCGACATAGACTGACGACGTCACGAATTATACGAACCGTCACCTGGATGGTCCGTATCGTGATTCTACCAATCGCGGCTACAGTCGGGCTTTTATATGGCCTCTTGCTCTACCTCCTCAAGGATGCCGAGCGACTAGAGGCGCAACGAAATCGCTCAGAGCCTGATCTGAAAGACAAAGCGGAGGAGGACGCCGTGGAAGACACCATATCGTTCACAACATTACCGCGTGCGCTGTCTACAGATGTGGAGCTGATCGCAGCGAACAAGGATGGGAGCATGGTAGCCACGGTGGGTCTGGAAAACGAGATCGTGCTGTGGTTTTCGGACAAGCAATCCCACACGTCGATCGATGCGACGGATGTGCTCCTAGGCAGCGCGAGCACATCTAAAGCCGCATCTGCTATCACCGCGCTGGCGGTCAACGACACGGGCACCTTCTGTGCAGTCGGAACCGGTGCAGGCGTCATTGCGCTCTGGGCGATCGGAAACGGGACAATCAGGTCACTGCCGCACCTCGTCTTGCAGACTACTTCGTCCGCGATCGTCGATCTCCAGTTTCTCAACACGCTCTCTTCGGGTACCATCACGCCTGGCCGTATCGGCTCTCTCGTGCCTCCGGAGACGCCCGCGATCATCGCCGCGTCCTATGAGAACGGCATGATCGCGAAATGGGACACGAGTTCGCCAGAGAGCCCGCTGAAGATCCTCCCGTCGCGGCCGGGGCTTGTCATCTCCTCGTCGCTTCTTCGCCTCCCAGATACCGACCGACTTATCGCCGCGTTCTCGATGGGCGACGGGACGGTTGAGTTGTCCGAGATCACGTCTTCGGCCACGCTGCTTCTGTGTGCAGACTGCCGTCTTCAAGCAGGCAATCCGGCGGACTATGTCACAAAGGTGTACGCGAGCTGCGTCAAGTCGGGCGATACGCGACATCTCATCATCGGTGCTGCGACGCAGGCCGGTGTGGTATCGCTGTGGGACGGCGAGACGGGCGAATGCATCTCTGTGCTCGACGATGTACATGGACAGATCAACAACCTCCGCATCTGTCCGGTCTACTGTAAATCCTGCCCGCATTGTGGCGAGCTGCCCATGGACAGCTTCACCGTGTCGTTCTCGGTCGGCCACAACGTCGTGTTCTATCGCGTATATATGTCCACTGATACCCGCCGATGTACGTGCACGCACAATCAACCCCAGGTCCAGCCGTCCTGGAATACGGGGCGAGGAAGGCGCTCGCGGAGCACCAGTTTCGCTTCAACCTCCAGCGGGCTCTCGCGCTCGCGGCATTCGTCCATCTCGGAGAACCAGACACCAGATGCGCAGAAACCCGCCTATCCAATATCAGGACACGGCGTTCTCAAGCGCCGAGGGTCGGAGAAGGACTTCCGACGGCATCTGGATGCTCTTCCGGTCTCCTTCGACAACGAGGAGAGCGAGATGGCCGTAGGGCCGCTGGACGTGTCGCCGTTGGACGGGTCATCGCTGTCGAAGCTGAGAGATCTGGTGGTGGTGAGAACGGCGGATGCGACGTTTGAGAGGGGGAGCTGGGATGTGGTGGACGATCGCATTGTGGGCGTGCGCCGGAAGCCAAGGATGTCTACTACAAGAGGAGGACCTGGGCGGCCGCACCTACCTCAAGATACCCACAGGGGCCTTAGCGCCTCGGCGTTAGAACGATGGGAAGTATGGACGTTTGACCCTTCGACCACGCGCTTCCACGTCTCTCCTCTCGCGACCTTGGAGCATCGTGACCACGACCGCGACCGCTCGAGTGCGACGGTGACGCCTTCGACGTCGCATACGCCAAGCCGGCGGCCTTCGTTCTCGTCTGACCGTTCGAGTCGCGCCCGCGACACCATCCCGCGGCTGCCGTTCACACGCGTATCGCCGTTCGTGAGCGGGTACTCGTATTGCCTGGCTGGTTTTGGCAACACCGTGGGCCTGTTGTCCATCGCGCCGTGCAGTGATCTAGAGCGCACCCTGTCTATGCGATTGGAGAGCAGACTGACCGAGAAGGACCGAGCATGAAACGGCCTTTTCTTTTTCTTTTTCTTTTTCCTCTTTGTTCCGTTCGTTCATCACTAGTTTGTCTCTATCTCTTGTCATTTCTCTGGTAGCTTGTATAATTTACGATCGGGCGCTCTAGTTTTGGGTGCTGGTTTGGGTGATGTATAGACCTACATCATGATGCATGACCTTACAGCCGTAGTCGACCTGCGTGTGAATCCGACGTTTCTGGCTTCACATACTCACTCGTACGCCGCTCATCAGATGAGCCGGGCGTTTGAGCTGTATCTGATTGATTTGGCGTCTCTGAGCGCCGTGAAGAACAAGATGGAGGGGATGCGGCGGCTCACGTGGTGGTCAATCGTCTGGCCACAGCGCCCGCTTGGCATCCGAGTCGCTGAGGGCCACCTTCAAGCCTTCAGCACTTCACTGTGCGCCCATCACCGCGCCCTCCCACCCTCCTTTCCTTCGCTCCGTCTTTCTTTTTTTGCACGCTCTTATAGATGTCGAAGACACGACGGATAACGCATTGCAGCTACCCATCTGCACGGTCTCGCAACAGGGCTGCCTCTGATCGCATACTGGTCTTTCCCGGCGCTCCCCTTCTCCCTACAGAGCTGATCTACGAGATCACGACGCTCGCCCTGAGCGACTACCTCACAGACTTATTGATTTCTCCACATAGTATCTTGGAGTGGGATGGGATCACCGTCCTACTGCAGTCCACGTCTCAGATCAGGTCGTGCACCATGAAACTCCTGGGCTTTTTGGACAAGGAGACGTTTATTAATGATAAGGACAGGTCTGTCTCCACTATATCGCAGCGTTCCCGGCCCTACAATTCTGCCCCCATGTACAGAGTTCCTCGGATGGCCAATTATTTTCCCGTATTATCTCCACTGCGCCAACTGTCTAGGCTCGCATACTGTACACCGCAAGCAGCCTTTACACCTCCGAAACCCAAATTCCTTGACGATCGTGCCATTCGGCGACCTATCACCCGCTTCCCTCGCATGGCCGGTTTCGTCCTTCAGAATTTTGCGCGCACACAGGCTTTCGTGAAGCGCGGCATGCGCTGCATACGCATCCGCGAGGCTACATATGTCCTCGAGCAACTGCGTACATTCCGCGATGACTATATGGCCGTGCACGCTGTTGTTCGCGCCGCGCTGCTCGGTCGCGTGGTGGAGCAGCTCGTTGAACGGCTTGGGGTATGGCAAAGAAGTGAGATGAAGCTGCGTCATTGCTGTCTCCTCGGATTACTGATACAGATTTTTTTCAGTGCTCGCGATCGAGCTTACTGTTCGCCCTTTCTTCCAACAGATCAGTTTCATTGAGGAACTGCGCCATATGCTTGATCTCGCTCAGGTATGCTCTTCCTTATTTCAGCGTATTTAATCTCTACTTTTATTTTGCATCGTTCAATCTTACTTCATTGTGCATATTCTAGCCTATTCCTCCTCACATGCTGGCGACTACCGTACCTTTCCCGCCGCAGTCACAGATCCCTGCGTACGTGCGTATCCACGATATGCTCTCCACTTTCTTCGAGGTAGAGCGGAAACAGCTGCCCTCCGTCACGAAAGAGGAGCTTGGGCGCGTATGGTTCTTCACCACCCTCCGCTACCTGCGCAGCGGTCCCTCTGGCGAATTCGGAGCCCTCCTTTCGAAACTTTTGCGGTGCTGCATCAGGCCATTGTTTTCCCCGGACGACAGGGCGTTGTATTTCGATGAGAATTTTGACTTCGAGCGGGATGGTCTGTACGGGCATTTTATTTCCGACTAAATTATCGCGTCAAGTCTCGATTATGTTGTATTCCTTCTTCTTGTGTGGGGAGAGCGGCTCCTCTCGATTACATTCTGCCTATCTTTAATCTTTGCGCTATGCAAGTCTAGTTTTCCATGACGCTTGGCTGGGAGAACGTTTCATGCCTTGGCGCTTCCTTTTTCTTTCTTTCTTTCTTTCTTTCTTTCAGTACTTACCGCCCGCAGCCCCGAAGAAAACTGGAACGTGAGGATGATTGGTTTGTGTTTCGAACTTTTGAAGGACGCTTTGCTAATAATACATCATCTTTAGCGCGCGGCTTGATGCGACGCTCACCCGATCTGTTCAATTATACGTGGTCTGCAGCTATAACAGCAATTCGCAATTGACAGTCCTTGCACAGTGCTCAATGGCGAATGCTTGAGGGAGAAAATCTTCATGCGGGACGACTGAATGCTTACAGCAGATAATACAATGGTGAACATAGGTAAACCACGTCATGGGCTTACTCTGTTTCGAAGTACCATGTTTCGTCCTCTCATGTGTTCCAATCTTGGGGAGAGGTGATCGATGCGACCACAAAGGATGTTGGCCACAAATGTGGCAAACAGCGTCTTTTAAAGTTTGCTGGTCGGGCCTCCACTCCACCCCCATTTACTATTTAGGCGGGACGAGATCTGCCACCACTGTTTGCCGTCCTCCTTCCTCGCCCCTCTCTGCCGCGTCGCTGTCCAAGCTGAACGTCCACGTCTAAAGTGAAACCAAAATGTCAGTCGCGGGCGTCCTCCTCGCTGCCAAGATTGCCTCCGTCGCGACTTCTTTGATCATCTCGGGTGCGTCGACGGCGCTCATGGCGCGCAAAAAGAGGACCATCGCCTTTCCCTTGGAGCTCCTACCAAAAGTCGCCGGGCTCGTGGTCGGCGAATTCCTCTTTGACCTTGTTCTACTCCCGGAGCTCGCGAAGAATTGGGACGCGATCATGACGCTGCTCAATGCGTCCAAGGAGTTCCGTCGCAACACACTCGATATCCTATGCGCTCTGTACGGCATGCATGCCGCAGGCGATGGAAAAACAAAGTGGGTGCTCATTTGCCACCTAGATAACGCTCGCGACTCACCGCTCACCTCGCTTCCAGAGCGGTCGTGAAGTACAAGGAGACAAAGCCCATCTTCCGCCGCCTGTCGAGCGTCGCGCACGACACCCCCGCCGCGTTCGCGAAGCTGTCCGCGGAGCTCTTCCGCCGCCCTTCCGCCCCCGTCGTCAAGCTGTGGCTCTCCGTGCTCGGCTGCATCGCAGAGGAGAACGCGTTCTTTAAGAGCTCGCAGAACTCGTTCATCGCCATCATCACGGGCACGCGCGTCAAGCAGATGCGCAGGGAGTACAACTTGGTTCCGAAGGAGATGCGGGGACAAGTGCTCGGACTGTTCATGCGGCACGTCAACATGCGACACGCTGCGTGGTTGAGACGTGAGTGTCTCAGATCCTGTGTTTAAACATTCGTTTGCTTAGAGGTTCGTCGGTGATCACGTTTGCTGACTCGCGCCTTTCTTACAGTCAAGGCTGTCCACACCGCGATTGATCGCGTCAACCTATTCTGCAAGAATTTCAGCAAAGCTGGCCTCAAATCTAAATGGGAGGTGAGCAAACACATCCACCCAGCCCGCTTTCTCTTTCTCCTTTTTTCCCTCTCACCTAACATTCACAACTTACCGCCCTCTCCTTCGTACCCAGAGTCTCCCCTTCGGCCTCGGCCAGCGCATCAAGACCAGAGCCGACCTCTCCGAGCGCTCCAGCGCGGTCCGCACCCTCGTCGCGCACATCACCGGCATCCCCGAGCGCGACCTCCCCGAGCTCAAGCTGAAGGAGGTCGCCACGGCGTGTATCCTGACCGGCCTCCGCGAGGTGCTCTCGGCGCTCACCGCCCTCGAGAGCAGCGCCGGAGACGCAGCCCTCGGCGCGAAGAACTGCCAGTACGCGCGGAACTACCTTGCCATTCATTTCACGGAGAATGAGAGGGAAGTGTACATGCCTGGCCAGGTGAAGTTTTGGGACAAGGTCCTGAAGCTGGTGGGCATGGCTTGAAGGACGAGGCCGGGGTTTCGCGAGTCTGATTTGCTCCATCTAAATTGTGCATTGCCGATCTTTCCTCACGTATCATGTTCGTCTAATATGATGTCTGTAATATGCTCCGGTACTACAGTGGTCTTTAATGGTTATATTAATTTTGTTTTGGCCCTTGTCGTCCTGACAAGGTTTTCACATAAAAGCGCGCCTGTAGGTCCGTACCATGAATTTATGTCACTCGAGTACTTGACATTAAATTGTGGAAGGAGATTGTACGTTTTCGCGGCAATTGATGTTTTGACTAATATACATTGCCCTAACGAATAAGTAATTGACAGAAAGCGTAAAAACAAACCTGTGAGTAATACGGTCGTATCGTATCGTAATTGCAGTGGTTGGATGAATGGGTGGGGAGGATGTGGTGCTTGCATGGGTAAAGGGTAAAACAGAAAGAACAACAACGACAACCAGATCGTGACAAACCAGAACAGCGAGGACTATGATTGTGTATATGGGGAGATAATGTAGGAAAGAAGTGTGGGAGGACATGAAGGATCCACGGCAGGGGCAGAACATGTCCGTGTAGAGACCGACACTCGCCACTCTGCCACCGTCACACTACATATATTTTCAAGCTCTCGTGCGATCAGCGAGCAGCCACGGCCGTACGCGACGACGCTCGTCTGGAGGGGTAATCGATCGACACGGGCCGGGAGATAGAGGAGACGCCAACGACGATCACGGCTTGCGGAACTCGCAAAGCACAGTGTAGATCGTGTTGAACGCCGTGTAGATCTCTTCTCGGACCTGTTCGTGGCGAGTAAGACGTCAGCAACTGTTTGATACCAGATGCGTAACGTCAAGGGGTCAAGGTCGGCGATCTTGGCCAAAAGCTCAAGAACTCATCCGATGTGGGGAACGCCAATAAATAAATAAATAAAAACGAGCGTTCACCTTTGCACCAGTCAACACAATCTTGCCTGATACAAAAATCAGGAGCACGACCTTCGGCTTGATCATGCGGTAGATGAGACCAGGGAAGAGCTGAAGGAGTTTTGTCAAAACCACGCAACAAGGCAACGCGAGAATGACGTACCTCTGGCTCATAACTGCTGAACTGTCCGTGACTGTACGCAAGACCCTCCAAACGGATCGGGAATTTGACGTCACAGCTACCGACGATATTCTGTATCTTAAACTCGGAAAACTTGGCGTCGAAGCCAAGTTTCTGTACGATGCGAGCGTACTTCCGAGACGCGAGACGCGAGTCGTCTTCAGACTTCGCACCCGTGACGACCATCTTGCCCGACGCGAAGATGAGCGCGGTCGTCTTCGGGTCGCGAATGCGCATGATGACGGCCGCGAAACGCTAAAACACGGAAGCAAGCAGGGTAGCATTCTCGCTCATACACACCCCCACCGCCAACGCGAGTGGGTAGAATATATCAGGAGAACGGAATGTGTACCAACCTTGGGATTGTACTCGGCGTTCCGAGCGTGCAGTGCAATGGTCTTGAGGTCAAGGCGGCAGTCAAGATTGACTGTTGCCACAATGTTCTGAAGGGTAGGCACGATGCCCTCAACAGCGGTAATGTGCTGCTGCTCGAGGGTGAGAGGTACGGGAGTAGCGGGTACGACAGCGCTCGGGGTCGATGGACCTGCGAGGGCGTTGCCGTTTGGCAGATGTGAGGGGGACGCGACTATAGGCGGAGATTGGGAGTGCGTTTTCAAGGGGATTTGTGGCGCAGTGAGTGCTGCTTGAAACGTAGTGGCAGGCGTGACTGGACCTGGACCTGGCAGAGCGAGCGATGGTCCCGCCAAGTACGGATTAGGCCCTGTAGGGAGAGCAAGGCCATGAGCAGACGCGTGCTGCTGCTGCTGCTGCTGTTGCTGTTGTTGTTGTTGTTGCTGCTGCTGCTGCTGAGCGTACTGCTGAGGCTGATACTGAGAACGGCCACCAAAGGTGACTTGACGCGCAGGCAAGGCAAAGGATGACATGATAGATAGATTTGTTTAAAGAGGATGCTAGCAGCGAACAAGCACAGCAGACGAGGATTTTTGAGCGTGAGAAAAAAAGCTGTGGCGCGGGGGAGGGAGAAAGGATGCCAGAGCGCGGCGAGGGTTCTCATTATATACCCTTCCCAGTTCAAACTCCGCTTATCACACCACGTCCAAACCTTATTCCTCTCTTGATTCGCCATCATTTCTCTGATTTCCCCTTGTCTCCCCCTTTCCCGTCGTCCTCACTGTTCCCGTCGTCGTCGACGCTGCATATAGATCCTATAGCTATCTGGTGAGTCGCTCACGGTCCATGAATTGATGCTCGACGATGTCTCTGGATGCTTGCCGTCAAGACGGTCGAGTCGTGTCCGGCCAACGCAAGCGCCAAGCGGCGTCCGGCCATCGCTCTGCGCATTTTCTGAACCGGCCGTATTCCAATCGATGTCTCAGCTTCCTTCCTTTTGCTCTGAACCGCCATCCCCTGTCCGCTCGACATCCGCGCCTGCGCTTCCAGCCCGGAGCTTTGCACTCCGCTCGCCGGCGCTTCCCCAATTGGCCAATCATTCTTCCCATCAATCACTCTTCCTTCCCCTCTTGGTGCTTGCATTGTCCGCCACTTCCACTCGTCTTCCGCAGCACACGCTGGATGAACAAGCGTGGTCCAACGCGCGCCTACAACTGCCTTCCATTCTCGTGCGGCTGCTCTATTGATGGAACATTCTGGAAAGTCGTCGAACGCGGCTTGGAGGCGCTAGCGCTATGGCAACATTGTGCCTGCGAGCTCACCGATATTTTCCAGTTCTCTGCTCCGTCGTTTGGATACAGGGCCGACGTGTTTGTGACTGACCATCCTTTGTACCTTAGACACGCTCAGCGCTCAACCTTCACACGGATGTAGCTGTGTATGTACTATCTTGTCTACATACTTCAAGTCATAGTAGATCCATAAGTGGCATCAACATCGCTAAATATAGATCAGTATGAGGCTGTCAGGCGCAAGTGTCCTGCGTGAGATATTCAGGAGGTCTTTGGCATGATATTCATGCTGCGCCATATTTGTGCACGGCTACGGTTCGTTCCTCAGCATATCAGCACCCAGCACTGAACAAGGCATGCCACAAAAACGGAATAGAAAAGACCAGACCAGAGCTCGATGTGCAAACGGACATGTCGAATGATACATCGAGGATCTAGTTATGTTCAATCGTCGAATTGAAGCACGCAACACTGTTCCTAATGATAGAGATAGGGGAAGCAGTGCAACGAACTCGGGCAGGACGGATTGGAAAATACCTCAAGGCTGTTCTCAGCATCCAAACAAAGCAAATGCTATGAGCACTGATGAGCATCACATATATACAGAGACGTTCTCAAATTATGGTAAAGCAGAATATCATCAGATGCCCATCAAGAAAGTCCAAATCAAACACCTACGGCACTTCAACGAGAGCTCTCCGGGTCCATCAGTCGTAGCCTCATCGGAGTTGTCAAAGCAAGGATCTCACGAACGCTGCGCACCCATAGACAGATAGATGGGAGAAACGAGCAGGAACGAGCCTATACATAGCAAGTGGCAGATATCAGATGTGCGGGGAGCAAGGAGAGGTCGACATCGCACAGCTATTGAGTCGAATGGTTGCGGCGTCAAGAGCAGGGCGGCCGACTGCAGTCTTAGACAGTAGCAAAACGTCCTCTGAGAAAATAGGCCAAATATTCCCTGCAAACCTTCGAGATGTGGTCTGAAGTCGAGCTAGTGAGACGCAGTGGACCGTGGTAGGAGGCCGGCCAAAGCTCGGCGAGAGTGGCGCTCGTTCCCAAAAGGGAAATAGCTGCGGCCACTGCCTCGCGTCGGCAGCACCAAACTCGACAAGCCTCTCGCCCATTCCTTCACCTCCCTCTCCTTCCCTCCCTTTCCACGTACATTCAGCAATTAGATATGGCGACAGGATTTGGCTCAGAGATTGTCTCCGTTGTAAACAAACTCCAAGATGTATTCACCTCCATCGGCTCGAGCGCCGCGTCGATAGACCTCCCACAGATATGCGTGTTGGGCAGTCAGAGCAGTGGGAAGAGTAGTGTGCTCGAGGTACGTCGTTTTGTGCGGGGCGGTGGATCTGCACTCACTCTTTACATGCTCTTCAGAACATTGTTGGCAGAGATTTCTTGCCTCGAGGGACGGGTATCGTGACCCGACGGCCCTTGGTACGTACACACCAATAAACGCCTGCTGAACTGCGTCATCCAACGATTTTCACCTAGGTACTTCAACTCATCCACAAACCTGCTACTTCACCAGCCCCCAACGGCGACGCAGGTCAGTTCCACCTCGGCGTTCCTGATGGGATTCACTGTTGATCATATAGACACAGCCAAAGCTTCCAAGGAAGCGAATGGAATTGACCCGAACGCCAACGAGAACGAATGGGGCGAGTTCCTGCACCTTCCTGGCGAGAAGTTCTACGACTTCAACAAGGTCCGCGCCGAGATCGTTCGCGACACCGAGTCCAAGACGGGCCGCAACGCTGGCATCTCCCCGCTCCCCATCAATCTCCGCATCTACTCTCCCAACGTGCTCACGCTCACGCTCGTTGATCTCCCGGGGCTCACGAAGGTGCCTGTCGGCGACCAGCCGAAAGACATCGAGCGGCAGATCCGTGATATGTTGTTCAAGTACATCTCGAAACCTGGATGCATCATACTTGCTGTCACTGCCGCAAACCAGGACTTGGCCAACTCGGATGGGCTGAAGATGGCGCGGGAGGTGGATCCTGAGGGGACGCGGACGATCGGTGTTCTCACGAAGGTCGATTTGATGTGCGTGCTCATTCTGCCTCTTTTGAGGTTTTTAGCTGTCCCCGAATGGTGCTGATAGTGGTGTTGTGTTTTCAGGGACGTAGGCACAGACGTGGTGGATATCCTCGCTGGTCGCGTCATCCCGTTGCGGCTGGGCTACGTGCCCGTCGTCAACCGTGGACAGCGCGATATCGAGACGTCCAAGTCAATTGCGTCGGCGCTGGACAACGAGCGTCAGTTCTTTGAAAATCACGCATCGTACAAGGGGAAGGCGCAGTTCTGTGGCACGCCGTTCCTCGCGCGCAAGCTCAACATGGTGCGTCGATTATGAGATGCTACATGAGAAGACCTATCGAATATCCCCAAACTTAGATTTTGATGCACCATATCCGAGCAACGCTCCCCGACATCAAGCAACGGATCTCGTTCCAGCTGCAGAAAAATCAAGCAGAACTGCAGCAGCTCGGCGGCACCTTCGGCGAGAACAACTCGTCGAGCATCGTGCTGAACGTCATCACCGAGTTCACGTCCGAGTTCCGCACCGTCATCGACGGAAACACGAACGATCTGTCGCTGAACGAGCTTAGTGGAGGAGCGCGTATCAGCTTTGTGTTCCATGAACTGTTCAATAACGGTATTAAGACCATCGATCCGTTCGACCAGGTGAAGGACGGCGACATTCGGACGATATTGTACAACTCTTCGGTGCGTTGCTACGTTTTTCACGTAGTGTATATAGGGCTGATCTTGTGTGTAGGGTTCGACCCCGGCCGTGTTCGTTGGGACAACTGCGTTTGAGGTCATCGTGAAGCAACAGATCAAGCGCCTCGAAGAACCATCCCTCAAGTGTTGTCAGCTGGTTTACGATGAGCTTATTCGCATCTTAGGCCAGCTTCTTGGCAAAGTCGTACGTCCGCAATATCTCATATTCCCTGCAGTGGTTAACATTTGGTTATGTCCCATGCAGCAAGCGTTCAGACGGTATCCCGCGCTGCGCGAGCGGTTCAATAGCGTTGTGGTTAACTTCTTCAAGGCATCTATGACGCCCACGACCAAGCTTGTCGCCGACATGGTTGCGATGCAGGCATGCTACGTCAACACGACTCACCCTGACTTCCTCAACGGCCACAAGGCGATGGCGATCGTCACCGACCGCCTGAACGCGAACAAGCCGCCGCCACCAAGCGCGGACCCGAAATCGGGCAAGCTGGCGCCCGGGCAGATCAACAACAACAAGGATCTGGAAGTCGACATCAAGAAGGAGGAGCCGAGCTTCTTCGGGAGCTTCTTCAGCGCGGCGAAGGGAGCGCAGAAAAAGAAGGGCCCACAGCCGATGGAGGCGGTACGTGTCCCCTCCTATTCTTTTTCCATGGTTCCTTCGTTCTTTTCGACATCCTTGCGGGGGCACGACGAGGAATATGTAGCTGACGCTTTGGGTGTATATGGCAGTCACGCCCCGGCACTCCCACTACTCCTACGAGAATGGAGGCGGTGCGTGCTCATTCCATTGCGTCAGCTCAACCTAGCGGTTGTTTCTCCCGCTTTCTTTCGAGGATCTCTATTCGTATGCCTTCGATTGTATAGCTGATGCGTGATGTTATGCACTAGCCCCCATCCGTCATTCGTCCTCAGGCCGCTCTCAACGAGCGTGAAACAATAGAGACAGAGGTCATCAGTGCGTGATTCTTTTTTTCTATCCTATGTTTTCAGATCCAACTCACTCGTCGTGGTACAGAACTGCTCATCCACTCATACTTCAATATCGTCAAGCGCGAGATGATTGATATGATCCCGAAGGCCATCACGCTGACGCTCGTGAACCACTCCAAGGAGAATTTGCAACGCGAGCTCCTCCAAGAGCTCTACAAGCCCGAGGTCCTTGATGACCTGTTGAAGGAGAGCGAGTTTGTCGTGAACAGGCGGAAGGAGCTGGTGGCCACCGTCCAGGCATTGAACAAGGCCGAGGAGTACGTTTTTCTCACATCTCCGGTTCCCTACATTGTGAGATATGAACACATGGCTGACTTGTGACTTTTTCCTTGCGTGCAGGATCGTCGCGGGAGTTTGAGACATGTCTTGTCAGAATAAGCGAGAGTCTCTTCCTTGATTTTGGCGATTTCTTCTTTTGTGCTTTTCATTTTCTGGAGTTGTGACAGTTTTTCTCCTACGTGTATGTTCTCCTGTCCGATAGTACTCTATATAATACCCGAGCTACGTTCTTCTTTGCGAAGCGAAGTGTTGAGCTCTTCAATTGATGAGAAATTGCGCACTTGCGGCACGTGATCTGCTTTCGTTCCGGTCGGTTCAGGCTCATGCACTGTAATGAGGTGACATTCTGAAACCCCCACAGACAGCAAGGGTCTCTGAACATCTTGGAATCAACCTACACCTCGACTGGATCTATGAGACATTATTCACCGGAGCTCGGGTCACGGTCAGGATGATTTCACGGACGACAGTGTTCTCTTCGCAAACCAGATTTCAGGGCCTTTTCTGCCGACGAACAGGCATGTTCCAAGAGATATCACGGATGAGGAGTTCATTTCGTCGGGAAACAAGAAACTACGTTCGTTATTCCGTCTTGACACATTGCCTCATCACAAAGCTTGCTCTCACAGGTTGACCAGAAGACTGCCGTAACCCCATCCCAACGACGTGCACCAGCATCGCGATCAGAGTTCGTGCCCAAACGTATCATTCAGACACTTTGGGCGAATAAACTCGCACCCTCTGACTTCTACGACATCTCCGGCCACGTATCTCCCGTTTATCGCGCTATACGGTTTTCATACGGCAGGCGCCTGTCGATGAGATTCTTCTATCAGCCAGACTCACGGCACTTGGGTCCCAAACCTCCATTCCCACCTGGAACTCACGGATTCTTATACTACGTTTCTAAAACGCCGTGGCTACTCGGTGGAGAGCTTCGATTTCGCATCACGATGGACAATGACCCTGCGAGCTTTGACGGTGGTGACGATCTACGGTGTCCAGATGGCGAAGTGTGGTGTCGGAAACTGTCGAACCTTCGCAATTTTAAGCAGATCGCTCTCCTGCGCAGCTTGATTAATCCGGAGGATGACTTTAACGCTGATCTACAGCACAGCGTCAATCTAACTCTTTCACGGCGCTGCCTTCAAACCCTTGATCCTCATCGACTTCGCCCTTCCGACTTCCAAGACTTATCCGGCCTAAACAAAGTCAGGCTGACCGTCCTAAACCCTCCAGCGGGCAGAACGAGATCTTCGGACATCGCCTACGACACTCGCAAACACGCTGGGGGCCATTATCCCATCGGAACTCACGGTTTCTTCTACTATCTTTCACCCGCGGACAAGCTTGCGCAGGGAGAGATACGCTTCCGAATCACCAAGGATGACAATCCAGCCAATTTCGCCTCTGGCAAAGATCTGCTGTTGAGGACCGGGCTGCCTTGGACAATATCAATGGCATCGCTGTTAAAAGACACACATGTTGTATTTCGACATCTGTTGCTAGAGGAAAAGCTGGTCCCGGACAACTATTTTACCAATTTGGCAGCCTCTGTGATCAGAGAATCCAGCAGTCGTCGGGCACCTCTCAGGCGCACAACGTCCCCCATCCTGACGTCATTTGGGCAGCAGTTCCGTTTTGACTTCTCTAAGTATATCGGTTGTGTTTATATCAAGGGTGAACACGAACTTCTTTATGTCAAGTTTAAGAACCCACTGCTGTATGTCAATTCGATTACAGGTTTTGACGGTGCGTGTTTGCACCACAAATATTGGATGTCGGGGAAGGAACTTGAATGTAAAGGCTGACGGCCTTCTAGGTCTTGGGCTTTGTTGTTTCGAGCCTTTGATACATGCAGATGGGCGTCGCGGAGTTGTTATCCGATTGGACAAAATCGTGGAACCCCTGAGAGCACGTCCAATTCCAGAAGGCAGGAAGGCAATGCAGGAGCCAGTGGAGGGACAGCTGCTCACTGAAAAGGGGGCCGGAATCAAGCCGAGATGGTATGATATAGAGAAGAAATACCGATTCGGCCATGCCATGCGGACATTGTATGTAAATACAGCAGGTATTTCTGGCGAACGATCTTCGACGGACCCATAGTTTTGTGTGAGTTCTGATCCTCCGCAGCTAACAAGGGCGATTCACCGACTGGTCTATTTTAGATGCTCGATGCTCTGTGTCTATGAGACTAGCATTTTTTCTGTCCACGCTCTTGGATTTTTAAGGAAGCCCGGTTGATGTGACGGGTACGTTTCATGATTTACGGGTAACACTTCGTAGCTTACTGGATTCCCAACCGTGGCAGAACAGGTAACGCTGGCTGTAGATATTCATAGAAGTCGTCGCACGACCATTTACATAGGCTCTCCTCGATGGGGCATCAACAATGGCTTATTCGATACCATTACATGAAAGATGAAGTCAGATTTTGACACTCATCGATGCTGTGTATACTTATCTCCCGACACGGCATCCATCCAACTGTCGTGGATCAACTCAACGTTCTGCTTAAGCAGTAAACATTCTCCTAGATCCCGTGCAATGCTGAAGTACGGCTCGCAACGGAATATCGACAACCAATCGCAATCAGCGCCACGCCAGCGGGACCGCTTCCAACTTTCAACAACGCACAGTTAGCAAACGCCCAATTTCCCCCGGCCGTTGAATATGGTCGATAAATCTTCGATGATCTTAAAAGATCATCACCATCTATATGTCCAACATGATGCTGTGTACAACTTCCTGCTCTGTCCATTACCCGATCTTGCCCAAGAAAAGGAATGTCTCTATTCTGTCCAGTCAAATCTCACCTACCCGTGAGTATTAGGCATGTACATGGCATACTATTGAATACCAGTGTACGTCCTCTCACCATTCCTTCTTTGTCTACGGAAGTCCATTGGGTTCTAGAACATATCTAGTAGTACCGCAAGTGTCAATAGTGCAGAATAGCATGTATCAGTTGTTGAGTCCTTCTAGCCATGGGATATACGACGACTAATCATTGCATGTGAACTGTTTTCAGAGCAGCAGGACCTGATGTTGCTGCTGAGTGAAATACCCTCTATTAACATTGAAGGAGCAGGGTTGTGTTCGAAGGCCAGAACAAACCTGCCGCAGATAGGCAGTGAGGTGTCGAGTGCTGGGCAGGTAGCATAAAGGCGCAATGAGAGCGAAGCTTGATGCATGCCAAGTAGACGGGCCTGAGTAGGATGGAACAGTCCATTGAAAGAAGTCTTCGAATCGGTGGTGCGTCCCACATCAGCGCCTTTGGAGGCATCGCGATTCGACTGCGCTTGATCGATGAAACGGTGGAAGAACAGAAAACACATCATCGATAAACAGGGGTATGTGCCCGCTTAAATTTACCTCCGTTTGATAGGTCTTCGACTGATATAGGGAACAATGGCAATGCCTCACCACATGCGCGGATCATCACCACTGAGGAAGGCGCTGCTTGCTTATAGGGTACCATGAATCGACTGGATCATCAAAGGGTTAGGTATGGGAGGCGAGAAGAACAAAGTAATCGTGAGCAGGTAGAGCGGGAGATTTGTGGCCTTGATGCCTGCAGACGTCGAATAGCGCACAACGGGACGCAAGTCACAGGCCGCTGCCACCGCCCTCGGAAGACGTGAGGTGCATCTTTCACAGTGATTGCATTGACATGTGGGGAAATGGACCCATAATTGGTGTTGCCACTCGACACAAACAATAGCAGATCCCACATCGGATAGGATCGATAAATTCTCCCGTCCCTCATTACAACGGTTGGTTCCTCTATCCGATCAAGTACCGTCAAGTGCTAAGTCAACATGGCGGCTTGTGAGGAAGGTGTGCTGCAACAATCATAAATGGGAAAAAAGGACAGAAATGGCAACAAGCAACGTGCCTTACTATACCCGCGTACAATTTGAGCCAGGTGCACATGTGGGCTTCTCTGTCACCCGCAGAAGCCGTTAGAAGAGGCGAATTTTTTCATGATGCCGTTCACAAGGGCACTATCCATAAAATCAGGCGCCCAGATGCGCCTGCAACCCAGAGAGCCGAGGCAATATTTGAATTAGAAGGGCTGGTACCATTGGCGCGAGCATGCTAGCTGTCCGGAAGCAGTGGGTATGGATGGCAACCCGTTCTAAAAAGAAGGCCTCAGGGGAGGAGAGATCGACTGGTGAATGCATCGACCACTGGAAAGGACAGGGTAGAGGGACTATCGCGACGTAGGTCTATATCTCGTCGTCTTTAAACGATTCGCTCCCGCTGTCAGAAAACCTACACATCCAAGTTTTTCAAAGTCGAATGCAAGGCGATTGAAGGTAACGTACGCCATAAATCGGAATGTATTTGCCATTCCCACCTTCAAACAATGACAGCGCCGTGCGCCTGGTTCGAAAACGAAAACTCAGTAAGCGAAAGAACACGATTATGGGGCATCAGAGAACAAGGCATGATGGTCGCATCGTGGAATTTTCTGAGAAGTCATTTGGCGCCGATCCGAGGGTGATACATCTAAATAGTTTGACGAAGGTGAGCCCATCAATCGACCGCGTTGACCTACACCTCTCCTTAATCATCCTAGACACTCACAGCGCGACGCGCCAGCCATGTTGCCTAGCTGGCCTTCCTGGATGCAGGAAGAACTGTCGAGTGGGTACAATCTCATGCACGACTTCCGTTTTGTGATGCGACTTGCATATAGCTCCTGGCGCGGGGCCCTCAGGGTCCCAACCCAATCACACTGAGCCCCTGGTCAGACAAGATTCAGATGTAAATTTCGATTCATTCCAAAATTTGCGGAGGTGCCACTCACGAGTGCTGCACCGGTTTTCAGGACGTGCATGTTGCACAGAACCGCGAGCGACCTCATGTCCCTCAAAACTCAGCCGCGCGCGCCAGGCTACATATACGCGCGCCACGTCCGTCACTGCCCGCCTTCTCGCTGCAGCTGGCCCCTTCGCCCACCCATGATTTCGTCACTGCTCCCCTTCCGATCCTTGTCGTTCCACCCGCGTGTGCCTTCACCTCCACGCCGGCTACATTCCCAACGGTCTCGCCACCCGAACTCGTCCCAGCCGCCGCCTCTGACGTATCAGTGAGGACATACACCCCTTTCCGGCTCGAACCTTCGCCCCCCGCCCCATCTGAGAATCCATCGACCCATGCCCCCTTGATGGAGCGCGTCATACCCACCGGCGCGCAAATGTCTACCTTCTCGGAGCTAGAAGGTGCTGTCTACCCTTTCGCAGGTCCCTTGGTTGACATGGCACGTGTGGTGGTGGCGTCACGCCTTGACCCACGGTGGAACCTGGAAGCCGTGCGGCGAGTGGCAAGGGAGTGCTTGGCGTATGCGGGGCAGCAGCAGCCATTGAGCAGGGCGAGACTGGAAATGAGAGTAAAAGAGGAAACTGCGGAGGGCAGCGAGGTCGAGGTCGGAAGTGGAGATGAGGATAGAGAGCGAGACGAGAGCGAGACAACTTGGTCTCGGGAGACCGAATGCAGGCGCGTCGCACCTACGCCTACCCCGAGGCCAATGGAGGCAGCTGGAGGGTTACACCCAATGCCTGTGGTCATACCACAGACTGACGGCGATGCCCTCAGCCAAGACAAACGTACATCAACAACGTCCACCCACGAGGTGGACAACCCCGCAGGCGAGCCCGTCATCGAGCCTGTACCGCTGTCAAGTGGAGGGCCTCCGACATCTCGGTCTGCGGATGACCAACCCGAGGCTCAAGGTCCAGAGGATGTGCCTCAGCCCCAGCCCCAGCCCGGCAACCCTTATCCCAAGCCCACGGCCGTGATCGATGAGACAGTGTACGGCAGCGATCCTCTCCGTTGCCAGCCATGCAACAAGCAGTTCGTGCGCGCGTCTGATTGCAAGCGACACATCGAGACGCATTCCCTACCTTCCGAAGGACTATCTTGCGACTGGTGCCAAAAGGGAGGCTACTCCCGCCAAGACGCGATCGACCGGCACAAGAGGAACAACTGCCCACACAAGGCGAGATATGTGAGCAAGAAAAAGGACAAGGCAAAGGTGGAATATCCAGGGAGCGGCCAATTTTGGTGGACTCCAAGGTACGACGGTGATTCGGATGGAGGCGCGGCGGGATCGTCGTCGACAGTAAGCTGAGGCTGGAGGTACGCACTTTTATATTTCACTCACTCTCCTCTCTTCTCTTTTGTTTGCGCTCTTCCCACCCTTTTCTCACCCCACGTGAGTTCCGCGTCGTCGATTTCGATTTCATGCCCTCGGAGCTCGCCTGTACCTTCGCTTTCCCTTTCACGACGTCTATTACCTTCATTTTTGACTACCCTTGTCCGCTCGGATCGATGAGGGTGCAGACATATTCCGGAGTTGAAGCTGACGCCGTTTGTTTCCCGCAGGCATCCTAGTTCGCGGTCCATTGTCGCATGACCTTAGACGACCTTGCGCGCTCCTAGTGGTGTAAAGTGGGAGTACTAGTCGTTATGTAAGTCAGGCTGCAAGGTACCAACTCGGCGGAGTGAACACGGCGAGGGAGATTGCAAGAGCTCTTCATTCGTACTTGCATTTCCTCATTATTCACGACATAATTCAAGGTCAACTTCGTATACCTGAGTCTACCTGTGTTCGGTTCTTATTATCTTCATTGTCAATTCTCATCACGTATATCTTCAATGACTCAAATTGAAGAAATGTCTCTAATGCGCTGGAAGAACACGAGCTATGTTTGAATTCACTCGTGCTCCTTTATTCTGCACCTCACCGTGGTCGAGATGTTCGCTATTAAGATAAATGGATAGAATACAACATAAAACTCAGGTCCAATGAAAGAAACCACCGTAATTGACATGACTCTCCGTGGCCACAAATGCACCTCTTGATCTAAGAGCGTTACAACGCATCGAAATTGATGTGGTGCGAGACCCTCCTTCTCTCCAATTCGTCTTCTCTCTAAGATATGGGAAAGGGGCATTACAAACATGACGATGATAAATTTCAGAAACCGACTGACTTTCTCGTTTAGATGCAGCACGAGCACGACGGCAGCGAGCGTCACCGTGGCCGCCACGACACTGACACCGACCCACGGAATCCAATCCCCTGGCCAAAGATACAGCTCTTTCCGCCACGCGTCACTCGAGTCTCCAGGGTTGATCACGATTTTGGAATTGGGAATGACCATCTCTAGATTGATGTAATGCTGCTGATCGTGCTTCGTTGACCCCGCGAAGAGGTTCTCGATGTAGTTGTTTGTACGCCCAAGGCCGAAGAAGGCGTAAGGCGTATGGAGCGAATGATACGATGTTTGTGGGAGTTGGGCAACTAGAGGACCTGTAGGTTAGAAGGGTGACGAGTGGTGGAAAGATAGAACAGACTTTGCGCGGCTGATCGACGCCCAGAGGTATCAAGAACTGTATATTTGTAGCTTGCGCCGGAGTAGCTGACACCGAATGGCTAGAGTTTTGAAGTTAGTATTCATGGCGGGGCAGCGAAGATTCAGGACACTTACATGGTATTTCTCGCTGCCGTTTGGCGATACACACCAACCGCTTCCGCATGCACCATTTAGGACTATGACCCGATATTTAGTCTTACTGACAGAATCAAATGAACTCCAAGCTGACCAATGGCTTTCATGAAGAATGCGTCGTAGTAGAAATTGTTCTGCACGAAGAGAATGTTTCCTTGGCCTTGTTCACCTGTCCGCTGGACCAAGATATCCAGTGTGCCCTGTTACCCATGGATCAGTTAACGAGGTACAAACAACCAAAAAAATGAATAGATATACATCCTCGTCCATATCTAGGAATGCCACCCCCCGCGCATCACCTATACTTTGAAGGGGTTCCACGCCTCTTGTAGCTTCCTTCCAACCCCTTCGAGCGCCTGGGACATCGCATCCCTCAATACCTTTTCCACATTGCTCGGAGAAAATCAATCGCGGCCTGCGCGCCCTGTCAAGAGTCGTGCTTGTGATGAGCAATAGATCAGGGAAACCATCGAGGTTCGCATCGCCCACGCGTGGGAGCACGGGTAGAGGAGGGGAGAATGTTGTGTCGAGAACGAGGAGAGACGGAGAAGAGGACTGCGAGTGGAGCAGCGTGGATAGAGGAAGGGACACGTAGTGCTGAGAATGCAAATGTAAGCGCAAGTGGATATGACCAGTCTAACGGTACTTACTGGCACTGTGAATTCGAACTTGAATTGAGGGTCTGCAGTGCAGAGTTCGTCTGGTCGCCGGCACGTCTTCTTGGCATCCTTACCATCAGCCGAGCTGTTGACGGGAGCTGTGGAGATGATAGCGGAAGAAGCGGATGCACAAAGTGGGATCTGCTTGTTGTACGCGATATTGAGGGCACAGCCTGTGCCGAGCCCGGTACTGGCCGACACGGAGGTACATGTGGTAATTAAAAGGTCAATTGTACCATCTCGATCTGGTAACGAATATATCGATAAAAAAATGTGAGAAAGGATATATAGCACGGAGATGCGAATGGTTTATGCAGATATTACACTCACCCATGTCAGCGAAGGTCACAGACTGAGTTCCCTGTGGTAGACGCCCGCTCTGCGCGAGCGTGAAACCTCTGGATTTGTTGTTCACCCAGATCTGGAATGATTTTCGACCCCAAGGCTCGTCACAGACAAGAAAAACATCTATACAGATACCGTTCAGAAGAGCAAAATGCGCCAGAAGCTGTTGGACACACCGGCAAGGCAGTCACCATTTAGATCAATGACAGCGTTACTATGCGGGTTGGATATCTTGCACTGGTTACCACTGAAGGGCGGATTGATGCTGAGACAGAGTGTCAGTGACGTTTTCCAACAACACGCAGCAATTGAATTGACGCACACGTTATACAAAGTCTGACTCGGATCCGAGGCATTCCATACATTTTGCCATACTTTCAGCGAAGAAGAGCTTCCAGGCCGCAGACCTAGCAAGTCAATCTTCATGTCCCCATCAATATCCAAAGGCACAGGCTGTGATAACGAGGACGAAGGGAGGGAAAGGGGATCCAGATCTATCGAGAATTTCTCAGCTCCCGTACGCAGAGGAAGAAGTTTTAGTTTACCAAAACCTCCTCCATGTCTCGCAGGATATAAAGACAAGGAAATTTCATCGGATGAGGAACTCTGCGACATGACGAGGATGTCAAGTGTTCCATCATGTGTGAAGTCGCCTGGAACGACGTTATAAACGCGCTGGGGATGGCGGAAGGAGGCAGAGCGACGGAAGTCGAAGCTCTCTTCAGTGCCGTGAGTATATTCACTGTGTTTGAAAGGGCATGTCTGAGTGCATACCATGGTTCCAAAGGTACACGGAAAGCGTGTGCTGATCGGACCCTAGCACAACAATGTCAAGACTTCCAATCTTGAGCATTGAGACAACCTGGAGGAAGCTCGAATATAGATACTCACAACTGATCGCCATTGAAATCTCCAAATGCGACCACTCTGCCATCATCGTCTACTCCCATAGACCCTGCTGTTAAGAGCGCATTCCCATTGAAGCGTTTTGGTGGAAACGGCCAGATGGCGGATGCGGGTAAGATGGCAATGAATAGATAGATACAACAAAGAAAGGTGAGACGTAGACTTGGAGGCTTCCGTCGCAAAATCGGAGGACGCATTGTCATATCGTACGAAACTCGGCGTGTAAGGTCCTGCTGAATTTCCGTCTGACTGCACACGGAGGAGAGAGATTCCGGGAGCTCTTTCCCAGCACGTGACTCAAACGCGTCCTGATGGCCGCAATCTCGTGCAGTCCGCCTGACATAACTTACAAGAATTCACATGAAGCGTACGACTGCGAAGATGATGAAAAATCATTTATGGATGCCCGCGTTGTCCTGTTCTTGAGTATCGCATTTCAACCCGCGCAGTCCTGTGTGAGGTCGTTAAATTAGTCCGCATGGTTGTAAGGGTGACAAAATTCCCATAGAAAAGTGCTTTATAACGTGCACAATCCATATCATACAATATTGACATACATATCCAATTAAATCACTACAAGAACGCGCCAGTCCCAAGACAGATGCTCTTGAACCGTCATGTTGTATTCAGCTTCCATCGAGCCTCCTTTCCCTCCCCACCATCGTATTCCACCCTCCCCTCTTTCTCGAGTTTCTTCAGGTGCAACTGAATGCCATGCGCTGCAGGTTCCCACAACGATTGTGGATATCTTGCATATAGCTTCTCGACAATGCCCCACGTCGTCCATATATCGTCCGAGCTGCCAGGCGGATGCACTCCGATGGCCTCAATTATCTGTTCCTCCCTCTCTAAGCGATGCTCGATGTACATCCGTATCGTCGTCGTGCCCTCCTCGACGACGGGTCCGTGGCCAGGATATAACAGGGTATACGTTGCCTCTGCTGTCCCTGCCGATCTCCCTTGTCCCAAGTCCTCGCTACGCGCAGCATAAAGCATGGTGCGAAGGCTTGCCACATATGATCCTAGATCTTCGAACACAGCAGTTCCCTTCCCAAGTACGGTGTCGCCCGTAAATAGTGCGCGATCTGTAGGGTAGAGCAGTGATATTGAGTCTGCAGTGTGTCCCGGTGTATGAATGACCTTCAACACCTGCTGAGGTGCGTCGGGCGACGGGATGAAGATGCTTTGCCCATCATGCAAGTCGTGATAGACGCCGCCGTTCTGTGCTGGAGTATAATCGCCCTCTTTCAGTTGAGACGCGACGTCGGCTAGGGTACTATCTGGAGAGCTAGCTGATGGTAAAGGGAATTTATGTATCCGCGGGGGCGGGAAGGGGACTTCGGGATTACGCGCTACCCAAAGTTCTCGGAGGAGCCCAATAACGGAGGGTAGACCGCAGACATGATCGTGATGTCTATGGGTTATTATGATGTCGGAGATATCTGGGAGATGAGCATGTGTCGCTTTGAGCAATGATTGAAGGAGTGGTGGATAGGCTGTTTGCCCTTCTCCAGTATCAAGTAGAATGTATGGGTTCGTAGGGCCGATAAGGTAGGTGTTTGTGCCTGTAGAGCATGAGGAAAAGGCAGGATTGGGATTCCGTCAAGCCTCACCTTGAAGTGTGAATTTGCCAGGATTCTGTTATGCTTGCATACCAAAAACTGAAGATCGACGAATGGGAAGCGATTGACTCACCTGGCCTAGTACTCGTACAACTGAGTTACTCAGCTGCAGACATGATCTTCAGATAAATATTGAAATCAAAGTAAACATCCTCGAATCTGAGACGCACCCGCGTAATGGAAGGCAGAGGAGGTAACTTATCCATGAAGGTGAGGCGATGGGCAAGAGTCAAGACAATCTCGGCTAATCTCGACGATAGTACGTCCTTAGTCACAAAGTGACAGATGTGACTAACTGAACAGGGTGTAACGTCAATTGTCACAGACTCTGCTTGCCCACAGCGAAGATGTCGACGGCAGCAACACTGGCCCCTTCTGCACTCTCCGACACTCATAAAAGAAAAAGGTAAGCACATTTTGCATTGAATGGCTCATAAAACTAAGACATGCGCCAGATCACGCTCCAGCTCACCGTCAGCAGATGATGCACCACCACTTACACGCCGACGCTCCCTTTCACCTCGACCCCGCACGTTAGATCTCCCAAAAGTTGACGATGTCGACCCCGTTCGTCGTAAGGAGCGCGAGCGCCAACTTGCAGCCCGAATGGCTGCGAGCCAGCTCGAAAAGGCTGGCAAGGAGAAAAGCGTCGAGGACAAGGAGAAAGCTAAAGAGTTCGATGCTCAGGCCGAATTCGCGAAGCTCGTAGGGTCTCGGTCTGGCGGCGTTTACATGCCACCTGCTCGCCTTCGTGCTCTGCGCGAGGCTGCGTCTTCCGACCGCACAAGCGCGGAGTACCAGCGACTGTCATGGGATGCGCTACGCAAGTCTATCACTGGTATTGTCAACAGGGTCAACATTGGCAACATTAAGAACGTGGTGCCGGAGCTGTTTGCGGAGAACCTGATCAGAGGTCGGGGCTTGTTTGCACGTAGCATCATGAAGGCACAGTCGGCGAGTTTGCCATTCACACCCGTCTTCGCCGCGGTCATTGCTGTCCTCAACACCAAGCTGCCTCAGGTTGGCGAGTTGGTATTGACTCGGCTTATCAGTCAGTTCCGAAGGGCATTCAAGCGGAATGATAAGGTATGTGTCGTAACATCATCTTCCAATCGTGGCGCACTGAGACCGCCGTTATCAGACTGTGTGTCATTCTACTACCACTTTCATCGCACATTTAGTGAATCAAGGCGTGGCCCACGAAATCATTGCCCTTCAAATCCTTGTCCTTCTTCTCGAGCGGCCCACGGACGACGCCATTGAGATTGCGGTGGGCTTCACACGTGAAGTCGGCGCTTTCCTCGCGGAAAACTCACCCCAAGCCAACGCTTCTGTCTTTGAGCGCTTCCGTGCGGTGCTGAACGAAAGCAAACTCAGTCATCGTGTACAGTACATGATCGAAGTGCTCATGCAGGTCCGAAAAGACAAATATAAGGATAACCCAATATTGCCTGAGGGGTTGGATCTAGTGGAAGAAGACGACCAGATCACTCACCAGATTGGACTGGAAGAAGAGTTACAGGTGCAAGAGGGCTTGAGTAAGCCATTTGTTTTTGGTTTCGGCTCTTTGTTGACATCATTTCGTTCGACAGACATATTCAAGGTCGATCCGAATTATCTGGAAAACGAAGAAAAATACAAAGCTATCAAGGCTGAAATTCTCGGCGAAGACAGCTCTGATGGAGATGAATCAGGCTCCGAAGAGAGCGAGAGCGAGGACGAAGGTACTTGCTTGAACGATAGTCAATCTGTATACGGGCTAATGCAACGCCGACAGCCGTGGAAGAAAAGGAAGGTATTGAAGATCGCACGCAAACAAACCTCGTCAACCTTCGCCGCATCATCTACTTGACGATCATGAATGCTCTCAACTACGAAGAAGCCGTACACAAGCTGCTCAAAGTCCAGATCCAAGAGGGTGAGGAGGTGTGTGTGCTCGCTCGCACTAACCTTCCTCAACTGTCTTACATTCCGTCCAGATCGAGCTTGTCAACATGATTATCGAATGTTGCTCCCAAGAGCGTTCCTACTCAACCTTCTACGGCCTCATCGGGGAGCGCTTTTGCAAGATCAATCGAGTATGGAACGAATGCTTTGAATCAGCCTTCCAGACCTACTACTCTACCATTCACCGATATGAAACTAACCGATTGCGAAACATCGCGCGCCTCTTCGGCCATCTTCTCGCCACTGACGCGGTGTCGTGGGTCGTCCTGGAATGCGTCAAAATCAACGAAGATGATACTACCAGCAGTAGTCGCATCTTTGTGAAGATCATGATGCAGGAAGTGTTGGAGAGCATGGGCTTGGCGACGCTGAAGGAGCGGTTTGCAGACCCTGAAGTCAAGGCACTCTGCAGGAACATGTTCCCTCTCGATAACCCGAAGAACACGCGTTTCGCTATCAACTACTTCACCAGCATAGGGTTAGGTGCAGTGACAGAGGAAATGAGAGAGCATTTGAAGGTATGTTACTTCTAGCCGCTGATGTGCTTTCTCGGTTTGGCTAATCATCGATGCCATTTTATACAGAACGCGCCGCGTATCATCATGGAGCAACGTCGGGCAATGCTTGAAGCCGAATCGTCCTCTTCCGACAGCGACTCTTCTGACTCGGATTCGGATTCGGACTCTTCACCTTCTACGTCCTCGTCTGATTCGGGTCATTCTGACGATTCTCGTGATCGCCGAAGGCGGCGTCGCTCGACGACTCCGCCCCGGAGACGAGAGCGGGATGATTCGCGCGACCGCGAGCGTGACCGTGGATATAGTGGCCGTGGCAATAGAAAGGCCACAACTCACACTCCACCCTCGTATCACGATGGGAAAGATACTAGAGGGAAGGAACCTTTGAGAGACAGGGATAATGGTAAGGAGAGAGATGTCGACAGAGAGAGGGATGGTGGTAGGTATAGGTCGAAGAGGGACTCTCCGTCGCCGCCGCCGCCAAGGAGGAGATATTCGGCTGATTCGAGATCCCCGCCGAGGCGAGCCCCGAGGAGAGAGCCTTTGTCTCCCCCGCCAGAGAGGGAACGAGGATATGGGTATGGGAGAGACAGGGAGCGGGACAACGGTTACGAGAAACGGCGGCACGACTCCAGGGAGACGTACACGGAGCGAAGGTGATGATGGAGATTGGGCAACGCCCATGACTTAGACTGTCTGCACGACAGTGATCAGTCCTTTTCGGTTTTTGTGTGTACTCTATGTGAAAGTCGGCCACTGTTTTAGCTTCAGCTGCCAATGCATGCATGGCTTACAAGATCTGTTGTGAACAAATTATTTCACTTGTTCGGTCAGTTTCAAAGCCAGTCAAGTACTGGTAATCTTGAAACATTGCCAGAGATCGTGCTTGTACTCATTACCGGCACGTCCAAAATGTTGAGGACAGTCGAGGCCGCACATGATAGCATCACTACTATTTCACACGATGGGATCAAGCACAACCTTCACAGGCCTCACCACTTGACCCGCTCTTTCTGCGGTGCATCGCTTGGACAGTGGACTCAATTTTTTTCACTTTCCCCATCAATTATTTGTTGCAATTGAGGCTGGTATTCCCGAAATGGGTTATATGCATGAACCAATGAGTTTTCAGCGCTTAGCGCAGAGCAATCGATCTCTTGTCTAACCATCATCAAATCGGCATTTCACTTACTCGCACAAGTACTCCCGCCAATCGTAGAAGATGACGGTGGACGTAGCCACTGCAGACCCAAGGTTTTTTTACCCTCTTCGCACATAGTGTTCGCTGATCGTCCCATCTAGTGCGGAGGATTACTGGACTTCCACTATGAAGACGAGGCTGCCCATGATCGCATTAGCCTCCGCCGATGTTACTTTGGTTCTCAATATGCTGAACGATGAGCTTGTGGCCATGCGCCACTCGATCCGTCCCGTTCACATTCAACGATACAATATGACCCTTATATCACGTCTACCTTTTGAAATTCTAGCATACATCTTCTGGCTCTTAGCGGCGGACGAACCCCCAGTAGGTCTTGATAGCTCTCCAGGAAAAGCACGGTGCACAAGACTAGGATGGATCAAGGTCGCTCACGTCTGCAGCCATTGGAGAGAAGTTGCTCTACAGAACCCAGTGCTTCAACCGCTCGTCGCTTCCCACAATACACGCGAAGTGTTGTTGGCAAAAGCTTCCGCAGAATCAAGGTTACATTCAATTTATTCTGCAAACCGTCGATCGCAAAACTAATCCAAACCCATATAGCGCGAATGATTATTGGGGCGACGCTGTGCGCAAAAGATTTGCCTCTATTGCGGAAACACCCGCAGACGACCTTTGTCGTGCATTTGACAACGATCTACATTTCTTCCGCCTTTCGCTTTCTGGTACTGCTACGCGACACAACAGCTACATCCCCGTATCGCGTCTCCCGTCCGACCTCCTGGCGCACGTTTTTTTGTTCCTTAGCCCGAACGAGCAGCCACGCAGTTTCCGTAGGTTGCCCATACACCAAAGGTTGGGATGGATCAAAGTATCTCAAGTCTGCCGTCACTGGAGAGAAATCACTCTCGCTACCCCAATGTTATGGACCCGCATCGTCTTCGACCTTGGCCTCAAATGGGCCCTGGAGACACTCAAGCGCTCTAAAACAGCACCAATTATCATCAAACATAGTGCTATCACCTTGGGAAGCCGTTTGAACCAGAGGCTACCGGTACCTATGCCGGTTGACCTGGTTGCTCCTCATTTGTCTCACACAAGGGTGATAGATCTATTCGGCAGCGATGAAGATTTATTGCCTGTGATTCAGTCTCTGATCCTTCCTGCCCCCATTCTAGAGCATGTCAAACTGGAGAATAATTCGTCGTATGGGGCAAGCGGCGTTATATCGAATCTCCCTCATGATTTATTTGCTCACTTCGCCCCCCTTCTGCGCACAGCCTCGTTCAACGGATTTAGGATTCCCTGGTCCTCTGGATTCCTACATAATCTGATGAAACTGTCTGTTATATTACCCTCGACTGCTTCCGATTCGTCAGCATTACCCCCTTCAGACGAGTTTTATGGAGGATTGTCTCAGATGACACATCTGGCGCATTTATCACTCGAACATGCTCTTCCTCTTCCTTCTCATCCCAGTCACATAATCACGCTTCCTCGGCTTTCAAGCCTCAAGTTGAGGGGGGGGCCGTGGTCGAGATGCATGGCGATGCTTGCCAATATTCAATTCCCTGACGATGCACACCTAGATCTAATGGCACGCATGGACAATTCAAATGCATCTGTCGATATTCTTATTGCAATCCTGAAACGGCATGTCAGTGGACTAGGGGGGGCTTCGCCTCTGCAGTCTCTGTGGATATGTGATGACGGCTATGCTTTCAGGGTCTACGGTTGGCTAGGATCGGGAGCCCGTGACACTGGATCCTCTTATGCGTCTCCAGTCTTCAAATTCACCCTTCAGGAAGGAGGAACATTATCTTTGGAGACCCTATTCTCAATCATCAATTCGATTGACGTCCGTGAACTATCATCACTCTACCTTACCATACATGACCTCAGGCGTTGGGACCTCGCTGCTATGCGCGCAGCATTCCTTCCCATGCACAATTTGAAACACGTACACCTGTCACAGCTTGCCCCACCTATTTTCTCTGCGCTTCTTCGTCCGACTCCAGATTTTGGAGGCACGTCGGCGAACCATGGACATCCTCGGAGTATGCCTTTTCCACATCTACAGAAAATCTGTCTGCGCCAGGATCAAACTAGAGAATCTGGGCAATTCGTCTCCGCTGATGGGCTTATACCTGTCACACGGGATACTTTACCTGCTGTTCTCGAGGAACGTCGCAAGCTAAATGCTCCAGTAAAGAGCATCAATATCAAGCAATGTCATACTTCGGAAGAGTGGGTGGATGAGTTGAAAGGAAATGTGCCGACAGTGACCTGGGATGGGAAGACAGCGCCAGACGGCTATAATGATGATGACGACGACGATTGATGATATCACAGAATTTTTAGCTATATGTATGATGTGTATTACAATCAACAGCCTGCTGTTTAGAGTCCTCTTACCATTCAGTGAAATCTAGTGATTCTATATACCTTTATGTTACGATACCTTACTTGATGCCATGAACGGGAGGCAGTCAGAACAAGTTGTGCGTCATCAACCAATGTATTAGCGTTGCGCTAACGATCGTACGATACCAAAAGAGCGTTACGCAGTTGGCCTTGAGGGCCTTGAGGCCCTGACGAAGACATGATACTTGCGAGCTTGCGCTCGGCCGTGCTGTGCGTCGAATCCACCAAAATCATGTAAAGTCTTTGGACAGTCCAAATACATCGCCCAGACTTTTCATCCTGCGGCATTTTGATCTGAATTTGGACACACGAAAACATAATACAAATACAGCACCAGCGGCACGCGTGTTACTGCCTTTCTTCCTTGTCACAGCAGAAGTTTCAATCGCCAGACGAATAGCGCTGTCCTTCGAATCTGAACACCTCTTCCAATTCCTGAAAACGCCGCCAAGTCAACCATTGGGCGTGAAAAATTTGAATGGATAGAACAGCGCAGATTGGGATCCTACCTGCCACCACGGAATTTCCTTCCCACTCCCTGTCGCACCCTCGACGAAGCTTTCCTGCATGCCGTCCGTGAGCTTCCACCAGCGCTGAGTATCCGGATCGTACGCGACACTCTTCATATCTTTCTCATAGTCGTTGCCGACATACTTGAAGTTGGCGATGAGCAGGTGGAGAGGGGGATAGTAGTGAATCGAGTAATCGACTATATGCGCACGCTCGATGGCTGCGAGAACGCCCGGCCAGACTGCTGCGTGCACCTGTTTATATTCGGCCTCGGATTCGGGCTTGAGCTGAGGAGGAGGTTAAAAGTGCGAGACGCAGGGTCAGGAACTCGGCGCGCGTCGGTTAGGCATAGCAGATACGCACTTTGACAATTTGGCATACACGCTTGGGTTGCGAAGCAGGCATAGTGGGCAACAGTGAATGGGGTCAATCCGCGAAGAGTATACAAAAGCGCCTTGCTTTTATAAGTGATGTCGTGACCATCGACCTGGGACGAGCGGGCCGCATTCCCGCCTTCAGGGAGAATAAGAGGAGCACCGATGACCCACCAAGATAGACATGAGATAAAGCTAGTTTGATTCGCCTGAACCCTTCAAGTAAAAGCCAAAGAGCCATCCTACACCGCCATTTTATCAATTCATCCAGTTAGGCAGCTACCGCGTAATCTCCAGACCATTGCGGAACAGATCAGAAGCTGTGAGAGACCGCCGGAGAAGATTCACAGATGCTGTTCCGAGAACCGTTCTATCCCCTTTGAGATCCAGAGGACGATAGTCAGATGAAATATCTTGGAAATCCAACTACCTCAGGTATATGGAGGTGATCAACCGACTGCCGCCGTGACTTGCTGGCGCCACAATTCATTCTCCGCCTCGTTCATCTACCGTTACGACCACCATCCGCTGCCTCCGACCGACACACTTGCCCGTCTTTGTTCACTAACTTACCCGCTCCTCTCTTCTCTTCAATATTCTGATTCGTTATGGCCGAAGGAAGCAACTTCGATTATCTCTTCAAGGTGCGTCCGATACTCGTGTCGTCAGGCCGCGCGTTCACGATTGGCCGATCCGGACTCTAGGTTGTGCTCATTGGTGATTCCGGCGTCGGGAAATCGTGGGTGTCCCATCTACTTATCCTCCAGCGTTATTAATTGAAACGGCTCCGATGATCTGCGGAATAGGAATCGTACGTCCGGATCCAATGAATGAGCGGAAAGGGGAATACTGACGATCTGCGGGACGACGGCCCACAGTGCTGTCGCGATTCACGCGCAATGAGTTCAATCTCGAGACCAAGTCGACGATCGGTGTTGAGTTTGCGACACGGACGATCAGCGTCGATGGCAAGACGCTCAAGGCACAGATATGGGATACTGGTACTTGCCGTCTCGTGTATCGCTGCCACTGTGTATCTACTAATGCCCTTCTTCTCCTCTACCTCCATGGTGTATTAGCTGGCCAGGAGCGGTACCGGGCCATCACTGCTGCGTTCGTTTCTTGTTCCGTGTCTGATTTGGTAGTGAGGGTCTGACAACTGACATCTACAGGTACTACCGCGGGGCGGTAGGCGCGCTCCTTGTGTACGATATCTCGAAGCACGCAACATATGTCAACGTTACACGGTGGTTGAAGGAACTCCGAGACCACGCGGACTCAAACATCGTCATCATGCTCGTCGGGAACAAGAGCGATTTGAAGCACCTGCGCGCTGTACCGACCGAAGAGGCAAAGGCCTTCTCAAGTGCGCTCCCTCTTCTCTACTGTCCACCATTTCTCTCAACTGACGAAATCGTTGAACTCGACCGCCGCGTCCTACAGCGGAGAACGGACTTTCGTTTATCGAGACGTCGGCATTGGACGCATCAAACGTCGAGTCAGCATTCCAGACAATCTTGACTGACATCTTCCGGATCGTGTCGAGCAAATCGCTGGAGTCGTCCGGGGACCCAATCAAGCCCTCTTCCGGCGACACCCTTACCGTCAGCCCCTCCGTCGACAACTCCGCCAACCAGGGCAGCAAGTGCTGCTGAGCGGCCATCCCGACAGGAGTGCGCCCCTCTGATCGGCGTAGTTGCAGTTGTAGAGGGTTTGGCGCGGCTGTGTCCAGGCTGAGGGTAGCGGCAGTGTTCATACGGCTACATGTTCTGTGATTTCGTACTGTAATCTTACTTTCTTTTTTCGACTCGTGATCGTTCTTTGTTTCTATTCACGAGCGTTTCAGCACATCCGCACGGCAAAGGGAGGGGCTCTGTGCTCCTTCCTGCCCGATACCATAGTGTAGATATCAAGGTGATATAGAATGCGATGAACAAGTACTTCTCTCCTCGGAGGGAGCCGACAACCGCTCACAGTGACTAGTGACTATAAGGGCTATGGAGTGGCTTGGCATCTCTTCGAATGTAATTGTACATCCTTAAAGGCGCAGTATCTCGACTCGGCCGGCGATGGGTTTGAAGACTTGGGCGAGGCCGTGACAAAACCTTTCAAGTCTCTCCGGGACTCGTGCATACGGCCTCTAGGACGGATGATCGCAGTAGCGCGTTCAATGGCCAGAACTTCAGTGGCACATTTCGATCCATTAAACGGTCGACCGTTCGATTGTGGAACCTGGGACGGCCGCATGATATACCAGAAATTCTTGGAGACACTGGACGACGATCTTGACAGGACGCCACACCATACACGATCTGGACACAGATTTGCTCGACTGATTTTATACTTCATAAAATTCCTTCGAGTCGGACCCGAGGACCTTCAACCAGCGTTGACCCGTTCGTTTGCCATGTGTTGTAAGTTGCTGTGTTATCTGCGTTGTATTCTGTAGGCAGACGCAATGGGGGATTTAGTTACCGCTGAATGTTGTCGTCACTGTTTGCGTGATCACGTGCTCAGAGGGCAAGGCGCCGCCTGCCCTATCATTGGACGTCCAATCCTAAGTATCTCCTCTTCGTAGAATCGTCGAAGAGTGAGGCACGGATTCACAACCGCAGCCAACGCACCATAGAAAGCGACAGAAAGCGGCGAATTGATTGGGTGGGTGGGTGGTATATATATAATCCTATATAATTTCTTCAGAACATAGGCCTTGTTCTGAACAGAAACCGAAGTGCAGGTGAGACTGAAAAGAAAAACGAAAAATAGTAACACATACTATGCTATCCTGCAGTGCCATGCCCAGATAACAGCATGCGTCAGCTGTATATACCGATACTGTTACACAAGATTATCCTGCTGGTATGATAAGGTGTGTGCGTCCGATGTGAACCGTAGTCGGCACCCAAGCGCCCCGCCATCTGAGAGGCCCAAGCCTGAATGAACTCTAACCTCAAATCTCGAAGTCGTACGTCGCCCGTGCGCTATCCGCGACGGCAACGTTGCGCAAGAGCGGGTCGAGCGACGCAAGCTCGTCCTTGATCCCGTTGCGCGCGAAGGCGTCGAGGTCCTTGAGCAGCTGCGAGATAATTTTCTGCAAAGTCGATAAAACCGCACGGGTCATTGAATTGCCACAGTTAAAAAAGAAACGTGAGTGAGATAGGGAACGTGAGGCGGAGGAGATAGGATGAGGGAGGGGAAGATGACGCGTACCTTGAACTTGCCGTCCACCTTCAGAACCATCTCTCCCAGCGCAGGCGTCCAGCTCGGCGGTGGGCTCGCAAGCGGGCCCGCCGCATGCGTTGATGGGACTGGCGGCGCGCCTGCGCTCGCAGTCGCAGGGCCACTCGCGCCCATCCCCGGACCTCCGTTGATATTCAGCCCTCCCTGCGCAATGCCCCACAATCCGTCGCCGTCGCCCACAGGAGCCGCATCCGCACCTGCGAAGAGGTAAGACACGCCAGGGTGCGGGGAGAGGAGGCCCAGAGGCCCGAGCATGTGCTGTGAGGCGTGTGGGAAAGGTGATGGCCCGAGTAGCTTGGAGATTTTGGAGTAGAGCTCAGAGAGGATGTCGAGGAGGGAGAGGAGGGTTTGGTGGTAGTCGAGGGGGAAGGGCTGGGATGGGGGGAGGGGGGCATCATAAGAATTGAGTGGTAGTAATGCGAAAGAGGGGGCGTACCGTGTGGGGGGCGACAAGGTAGGACGTTTCGGAATTGTCGGAGAGTGGTATAGGGTAGTCGCCTATGCCGCCTGCTTGGCGTTTAGGGAACTTATTACGGTTGAAGATGCGCTAAACAGGAAGAAACAGGAGGTTATATTGGAAGAAACAAAACAAGAAGAGAATAGAGGATGCATTATCTCACCATCTTGGATGGCTTCTCGCCCTCCTCTTTGGCCTGTTCGTACTCTGTGACGGTGTTGAGGAGCCCGCGGAGAAGATCTTGCGGTTGATGAATATCGAAGAGGGTGGAGAGCGACATGGCGAGAATGGCGAAGCGTGAGGTGCTGAGATCAGAGAAGGGAGAGGAATATATCGCATTCGGGCGGGGACGCAAGACGGAGACAGACGATGATGCTTACCGCCGTTTCATTGCAGCATTGCTGAAAACACGATCGAGTTCACCACGCGACATCATGATAGTGTGGAACCAGTGACTCCGTCTGTACATACAGTATAATATCATCAATATCCTCTAAGCAGAGATGCAAAAATAAAATCCGCACCCGTCGTGGACATTGCGCACATACGTCAACGTGATGATCCTCTTTTGGACGAGGTCTCGAAGGTACTCAACGGACGCGCTCTGTGCGAACGCGGGGCTGCCTGCGCCACCAAGCCCTGTCCCGTTCGTCGAGTCCGAGTGCATGCTCTGGACATCCCATTCGCGCGCGGTCGGTGTGTACGCGGTCGGTGTCTGCGCGGATACGAACGAGAGCCCCGTGGCGGACGATATTGAGGCTGGAGCGCCGTTCGGGAGCTGCATGTTCATGTTCCCGTTCAAATTCCCGTTCATGTTGAGGCCCATTACTAGTGGGGGCGGGGGTGCGGGAACGGGGACAGGCGAGGATGATTTGAAGGAGGAGAGGAGGTTCTGAGCAGATGATTTGCGGCGCATGGCTGGGCGCTGCTGCTGTGAGGACATAGGCGTCGACACAGAGGAGATACCGGTCGTGGGCGGGTCAGTCGGAGGCGGCGCCATCATCCCCAGCTTCGATGCGGCTATCTTGATCGTCGACTCCCGCCCGCCGTTTCTTCTTCTATCACTTCACTTTTTTTCGTCAGGAAATATGGCTTCTATGGCCACGGTTTGACCAGGCTATCGGCGTGCCCAGATACCGCGAGAAATCATGAAAAAGTGACGGCAAGAAGTCAACGCCACCCGGCGTCAAGTCACGTGACTGTACCGCCAACTGTTTTGAGGTTTTGTTGTCTTGCCCTTGCCCTGTGTCCTCACGCGTTCATCTTGTTTCATCTCCATCTCCATCTCCATCCATCTCCATCTCTTTACCATCCATTTCTGCCGTCTTTTCTCTCTCGCGTCCGAAAAAATGGCAGATATCAACAGCGTTGCAAAGCAATTCACGGACTTCTATTACACCACCTTCGATTCGAATCGAGCCGGCCTCCAGACTCTCTACGTGTGTCACGTCTCATTCGCGCCCGATCTCCTCATTGACCCGCACATATCACTAATCTTGACTCATGTTTGTGCGACTGACGCGCCTACGTGCACGATCGAATCTTATCGGCGTAGCGCGAGCACTCGATGCTCTCCTTCGAGGGTGCACAGATTCTCGGTGCACCGAACATCAGTGAAAAACTCTCCGTGCGTGAAGCCCTCTCTAATTGTCCATATGGGCTCCCGTTTCTTACCCCTCTGCCGCCTTCGTCTTGCCCTCCCCCTCTGGCCTCCCCTGGTCCTTCCTTTGTGCCATTCGCGTACCTCCCTGCCTTCGAAAAACAGTCGCTGCCCTTCGAGCGCGTACAACACAAAGTCACCACGCTTGACGCGCAGCCGTCTTCCCCCACCGCTGCAAGCCTCATCGTCAGCGTCACCGGACTCCTACTCGTGGGTCATCTCCTTCATCTCCCTTGTTTCGTCCTTTGAATCGCTGCCCATTCTTTGTCCTCCTCTTCAATCCATCCCTAACTACGTTGCTATTCTCTCACGCGTGAATGCTCCACGCGTTGTGTGTGTTCCGGTCCCGCGCACATCTGTCTCGCCCTCGTTTCACCGCACATCATGTCTCCATTCACTATGTCACGCCTCGCGTCTCGCAACTCGATGGCACACACCAGGTCGACGACAGCCCGAACCCGCTCCAGTTCAGCCAGGTATTCCATCTGATTCCCGATGCCGGGAGCTACTACGTGTATGTCTCCCCATCCTCTGCTCTCGCTCGTCATCTTACGCGACGCGATCTCGCGTTATTAGATTTAACGACATCTTCCGGCTCAACTACGGCGCGTAATGATCGGCCGATCTTTGGCGCGCTCGCTGTATTCTTGTAGAAAGAAGTAGAAGCAAGGAGAAAGAAAGAAAGGAAGAAGACGTTTACTTTTGTTGTTTCTTTGACATTCCATCTCACCCTGTTGTGTTATTTTTTTCTCCTTCTTTCTATTCCGTCTCCTCCCTTGTTCGTTTTCATTGACGCCTGTGTTTGCTAGCCTGTGTCCATGCGTTGCGGTGTTGTATTCATGCGCGAGAAGAATCTACTCGGGCCCGTATAATGTCGTTCTTTCATGATGATGAGGGGATCAGGACGGCAAACTTGCGAGCGACGGGGGCCTTGAACTTGGACACACAGAATGAAGTCGAAAGTCCGTGGGGGAGCGATAGTATTCAACGTGGGACGGGTTTTCATATTGGGTCGAGGACGAGTGGTAGGTTCTCTACTCGATGAACAAGGCACTTGGGCGAGACGCATAGTCGTATTCCGCTCTATTCCGCTGCGACGGCGCAGAACTGGGCGTGGTTATAGCACTGTTATAGCAGGTTTATAGCCGCCCAGGCACAGGCCGCTTTGATATCCAGTTGTTGAAGGTTGTCGACAACCATCTCCATATGTATTCCACAAACCATTGTTTCAATGCACAGTAAACCTTCATCTAGCATATTAGAAAAATCCTCGAGACGCTACCTCCAGGTCTCGGCTCTCTTTTGCTGTGGGCAACGCGGTAGCCACGATGCCGAGTTTTTGAGTCACAAGTTGGTCTACACGTATTTGATCGAGCCGACCATCGCCTCACCATAAATACAAGGACACCATCCCGCACTGCTCGACCTAAGATAAACATAGTCTCTGCTGCGCCAATGTCGTCACCAAAACTGCCTTCTCGCGCTGTTGCAGTCTACTGTGCGTCATCGACTGGCAAGGACCCAGCTTACAGAAATGCCGCCGTCTGTCAGTTGCTTACTACTCTGAGCTGTCTCCTACCATGACCATTGACGTCGTATACGTTGCCTACTAGCTCTGGGGAACGCACTCGCCAATGCGAGAAGACCCCTCGTCTACGGCGGCGGATCGACTGGCATCATGGGTGTTGTCTCTGGAGCAGTTATCGATGGAGGTGGGGAGGTCACGGGTGTCATACCCTTCGCTATGGTGGCTGCTGGGGGCGAAGGCGAGAAAAGCACAAGGCCGATGGTCCAAATCCATCGGAACGAAAAAGGGCGAGAAAAGGTATTTGCATCTCAGTCGAACGGGCGCATATCTGATTTCAGCTGTTGCGGGATGGACATATATAGGTCGAGACGGTGAGTACGCATATGTCGCCGACATATTTTCAGCTATTGTGCTCAAAATCATACCCTAGATTGTCGTTCAGTCCATGCACGATCGCAAGGTAGAAATGGCTACTCGGGCAGGCGGTTTTGTCGGCCTTCCGGGGGGGTTTGGGACCTTTGAGGAGGTAGGCTTACGTATGTTCACTCTGTGAAAAACACCGCTCAGCACACTGTTCAGATCATGGAAGTGATCACATGGACGCAACTGGGCATCCACAACAAACGTTTGTTTTTACTGCTCATGTCGTCGTCTGCTCATCTTCATCCCCATCACATTGTTCACACAGCCGTCGTCCTCGTCAATGTTCTCGGATTCTTTGACCCCCTGCGTTCACTCATCCAGCGCGCGATTAGTGAGGGCTTTATTCGGCCGCACAACGAACAACTGGTCGTGTTCGTAGACGGCCCTGCCGATCTCTCGGAGCACCAAACGTTTGACTGGGGATCCGCAGCACTTGCAGCCCTCGATGGGTGGACACGCAGCGGAAACGCGTTGTTCGATTGGACAGTACGCGAGAACGGAGAGAAGAGCGCTGGAGGGCTCGAGGCTTCGTGATTCATGTTGACGTAAAGTTGGTGAAAGCGGACAGGTAGATCCGCATCCTATATGACAGTTGCTTCATGGGCAACTCAGTAATAATAATTAATATGGATCGCGCTAGGCCCCAGCCAGGTGCCGGGAGGCGGTTTATCCAGTCTACAAACAAGAGATAGAGGTACAACGATATGAACTGCATCCCTACATCTGTTCTGTTGTCCTATGCCTTGGGAGTATCGATGATGGGTTTTTTGGATGACGATGGGTCAATCTTGCGGTCAGTATTCATGAATGCCCTCACTTCATCGTCTGTGACGCGAGCCTTTCTCTGGAGCAGGGAGATAGGCAAGTGTTAATTTGTCACACAAATACAACCTGGATATGATACGCACATCCTGGAAATCCTTCACAAATGCCTGGAGCACCTGTATGCATTTCGCCTTGAGTTGGCCAGTCAGTAAGCGGCCTGCGCGGTATTCCTAGAGTCCAATAGGTGAGCAGTCTACTCAGTGAACAAGGCGAAGCGAGATACTTCGCCGATCCGCTGGAGTTCCTCGTCATCATCTAAGAAGAAGCTTAGGTACTGGTAGCTGACATCGACCTCCGGGTCTCCGCCAAGTCTCCGATGTTCTTCTTCAGTTTCCTTTCCACCGCTGAACCCGTGCTTGTTGATTTTGTTCTTGATCTGTCCGGGCGTGTCGGACATGAAGATACTAGAGTTGACGTCCGACGCGCTCATCTTTGTCTGCGGGCCCTGAAGGGCGGGGAAAAATTTGGCGTGCAAGAGCGTCGGTTTGGGGTACTTGAGCTTCTGAGCGACGTCACGGGTGAGACGGAAGTATGGGTCTTGATCGATGGCACAAGGGATTAAACTGGGGATGTTGGTTACTTCGCCAAAGATATGAGGGAAAGAGTTTGAGAAGGAAGGGGCAGCTTGAATAGCAGCAAAGTGTATTTTCCCGATATTGTCGCTACGGGTAGAGATTGATCAGCCGAAGTATTGCAGCCTCCAGTGTAGACAACCTTACGAATCGTTGAACCCAAAGGTCGCTTTGGCCTGATTAATGGTAATCTGGCGAGAGATTTTGGACACATTCCTGTAGAACGGCCCGCCGACGTAGTCGTAGTCGCTGAAGATGAAGGTCCTTTCAAGCTTGAAGCCGACCGCAATGATATCGCGCGCGTTCTGGAAGGCAAATTTGTATGTCTGTTCTGCCTTCAGTTCATGTTTGAACAGGAACTTCTCGTCATCTAAAACGTCTCAGTTTGATGAATCAAGCACATGTAAATTCCATGAGGGCTCACCCGTCAATTGAACAACGAGCGGCACGTCAAAGACATCTTGCAACCATCTGTATTCCGTTAAACGAGATGAAGATGGAGTGGTTGAAAGAACAGAGACCGCACTTTGTAAATACAAACGGAATCATATGTCCAAGATGCATACTGTCGCTACTTGGACCACGCCCAGTATACAGGAAGAAAGGTTTGCCTTGCTCATAGCGGTCAAGGATTTTGTCGAATTCACTGTATCACGCATAAGTGGAGGCCAGACGATGAATAGCATGTTGGGACACTAGGAGGCCTACGAAAAACCATCACTCACCGATGCGAGAAAAAAGTTCCTCTACGCAATAGCACATGAGGTTTGTGCCCAGTCAACCGCTCAAATCTTTCCAACAACGCCTGATCGATACGCCGCGTTCCGAACTGGTCGATGAGCTTGTCATAGTCGATCGCGAGCTGCCGACCGTCGCTCGAAACGGAGCCCTGTACGTCCCACGGCGTCACTACTTGGGCATGCGCTGCTGAAGGATCTGCAGGTTTGATTGTAGGGGGTTCAGAATGCGTAGAGTCTGCTTGGCTGCAGCACCTGTTACATCTCGAGCACACAGACAGAAAGGAGAGCCTACGGTGAAATGGATGTTGTCCCCATCTTGGTCTCCAAGCCCTCTATTGGAGTGGCAGTTGCTGTGTCAGTCATAAGACCTGAATTGGAGGTGAGATGCGTGAGGATACGTGGCTTGAAGCGTTGCGAGTTAATTGAGTCAGAGCGTGAAAGTAGGTAAAAGTCCGAGTCAATTTCTGGTATTATCTCGATCTCGAGACCATGATCGTTATCTTATCTTGAGTCATTCTTAGATGATCTGAGTTGACGAAGTCGACGCTCCGTATGCGACGAAGCGATCCGCCGATGATTACTAGATATACATGATGCAGAATAGCGAGACTGTGAGGAAAGTGAGCGATAATACAAGCAGGCCCTAGATCATGACATTATCGACAGATCTCGACTATTGCCCTCCCGTTCATCCATTCTGGCATGAATCATCCCCGTGACAAGGCTCTTGACTTTATCCCATTCTTCTTCATCAATGTCCATCGGGTCCTCTGGATCATCCACATCCTGTCCCATCAATACTTTTGTCTCGCGTGCCAGTAGGCGTGACAAGAAAAGGGCCACTCTAATACAAGACACCGGCTTGAGCTCTGAGGGACCAATTCGGAGCGTCTCGAGTGTCGGTGAAAACGCATGCGTGAGCCTAGATGATGGAATTTTTTCTGTGTCCATGTAGAGTGACAATTCCCGCAGGCGCGGGCAATGCTCTGCGCAGATGGGCAGCGCGCCCATTGTGAGATTCGGCGGAATCAAGACGGCAGGGCGAAAATTGAGGCTGAGGTCTTCAAGGAGTGGGAGGCTTCGGACGATCACGAGGAGATCATCGTCATGAAGGGTCAACGGCAAAGCTTGCGCCAAGTGCAGAGTCGTCAAGCTTCGAATGGCAAGGAGCGGGTTGATAGCCACCGCGGTGAGCGGGTTATCATGATCGTGGTCGAAGTCACTGCCGCCCTCTTCGAGGGCCCATTGAAAGTTCAAAATCAAGCTCGTCAACGACTTGCACCTTGCGGCTAACGTACGGCAGAATTCTTGCATGACGGGGGCCGGCTGGGTGGCCACGCTGATGAAGAACAAGTTCCGTAACCGTGATGCGTCCAGGTTCGGATGCATGAGCAAGCGCTCGGCGTCAGAGAACCTAAGGTACACGGACAAGTTGGTCAGTGACGGAAACGCGCCCGGTTGGAGAGCGAATGAATATTCAGGGGCGTCTGATATGCTTTCAAACTGGTTTCCGCGGCAGAAGCGATGCTCGTCCAGAGTGTATTCGAACGAGATGGTGCGCAAATCGGCCAACTTTGAGAGCTCGGTGAGTGCTTGATCGTTGAGGCGCTCCGCGGGCAAGGTGATCTCCGTCAGGCCCTGGTAGCCTTGCAATAAAGAGAGCAGCGACCCGAGGCCATGTTCCTTCCCGTGGACCCAGTCGCATGCTAGAGACGTGATTCTGGGCATCGACTGAAGAATGTCCAGAGCAAACTGGTCATACGGATATTTTTCTTTGGGCCAATCGATGCGGAAAGAGAAGTCCTGGACGGTAGCGGTGGCAAATAACGGGAGAAATTTAGGCCCTGCAAGCCATTTTAGAGAGCGGAGATTGGGGAGGAGTCTCGACGTCCGACGGCGAATTGCAACATCGACCAGTAATCGGTAAACCCCCTGCATGCTCCTGTTGTCGGAAGATGTGAATTGGAACACGCGTATACGGGGCGCGTAATGAGCAAATCGCGCCCACGAGGCAGAATCAATGGCGAACGTCATCGACTCATCCTATTATTAGGGAGCTTGTTCAAATCGAGGAAGTAAACATGACTCGGGAAAGCGACAGACTATTGTGTCCCAGTATCCTGCTGGCCCGTTTGCAGGCTGCAGCAGTTGGGTGATGCATTCAATATCGGTGATGACTCGCCAGATATTGTCTAGCGCAGCATCTGACCAGAGCTTACAGACGCGGGCGTTCGTGGCATTAGAGGATTGGTCGAGGTGCTGGAAGATGTTTTCGAGGATTTCGTAGATATTCAGAGCCTGATGAGGCTTGACATCCACATTGAAGGAAGTAACCATCAGTTATTTGAGTGAGGAATTGTGTCAGTGTGTCGGAGACCACGAGAAGGTAAATTGTGATGCGCTCTTGATGCCGATTGGGGACCGCGCTACGGAGAGCATAAGAAGCAGTGGCACAAATACTAGGACGAGTACAGGATGATCAGACTTCAGTGCTTCACGCGACAAACGGCGCTCTGGAGGACGGCGCTATGACGTAACGTCCGCTAGTCATACTCATCACACTAGACAAAGCTACAGAAAATACTCCATTTTCATAGAGAATCCTAAGTTTTGCGCGCAGTGCTCTTGTCGCCCCCAATAACTACGTAACATGCAGGCCTCATCACATAATTGGTATCCAAAAAGTCCATGATATACATTATCCTTACAAGGTAACAAGGATATACAATTATCAAGAAAGATCATTATGCCAACAGATATCAAAGCAAGGCAGTAACGCTATGGGCGAAACAGCGTGAGGAATACAGAGGATGCACAAACAAGAAGAGAAAGGGATAACGCAGACAGCGGGGACGTCGACAGAGCACCGCTAGATCCCGGGACGGGAAGGAAATGCGAAGCATCCTCCTTCTGCTGCGCCGCTGACTCCTGTAAGGGACCGTGATCAGCAAACCCATAGAGTCAGACATGCAGAGCAGCGCTCAAACCTTGAACGCGACCAAGCCAACGATGATGCCGAGAGCAAAGAATATGAACGCCTGGATGAGCCAAATGACTCCCCAGACTATGAGAGGTATGTCCAAGATATTAGCGAAGGCTCGGATGGAGAATCTCCGGAGAAAACTCGCCTTGTGACGGACAGCAGCCGCAAATATCAGCGAACGCAGAGGCATCTGAGCTATTCACTTTTCGGGCAATGGTGTCATCTAAGATCCATATCGGGTCAGCTTACAGGACGAGATTCATGAATATGACGGCGGACCTATGACATCCCAGAGCACATACAAACACGACATGACTCCGATAAACAGAACCTAGCCTCTATAAGAAAGGGAAGCCTGAAAAGGAGAGAACACACGCACGAAGAATCTCAGCGCAACACCCCCTCCGACGAACCAAAACAGCACAATCAATCCCGACATGCCCAATATCAGCACCCAGGTCCTACGCGCCCAATAGACCCCATGAGCACATACGCAGCTATACGGACGCTCACGTCACAAATACAAGAAACTCACAGCCAGTTCCGCCGCGCCCACCATAGCGTGAACAGAAAAAACACCGCCAAGACGAGGCTGGCGATTTTGCTGGCGTTTGTGTCAAACCCACACGTTATCAGCACCGCGCCGATGAACGAGGAGCCGAGGTAGCCTGCCGGCAACGTGATCCAGGAGATCCCACCGGACATTCGCGTCGAGCCTCCTTCGTCCGCTGTTCAGAAGAAGAAGATACCTCTAATGTTAACAATTTCTCTACGGATGGTGAAGGATGGCGAACTCACGATCGAGCTCGATGGAGTGTATGTGCGCGCACGTCAACACGCCGGCGAAGGCATGGCTCATCTGTAATGTACCGTTAATTAGCCACCTCTAGGATATTGGATCATACACGAGATCAACTCACTTCATGGAACCCGACTGTAAGCAGCCTACAAGCAATCGATCATTCACAGGTCAACTCGCGCCCAGACTCGCTCAGCTTCATGGACACTACACTCACTTGAATGGATAAACTACCAGACAACGCAACCCACAAAATACATCAGTCCACCGTTCGTCAAGCGGAAGCGTGCCCCAAGCCCCCAACCAGCAAAATAGAATGACCACTCACTTATATAGTTCAAAAACGGCACATGCCTAACGAGCAACAACACGATGAGCGCACAGTCCCACGAACATACGTCCCCATCCTCAAACCACCCACTAAAATCGAGACTCACCAAAGAATGGCGATAGCAACAATATAGCACCCAGCAACGATCAGCGTCGTCCGCTGCGTCGCGTTCGGCGTGATCCTCGACTCGAAGTCGCGCGCGTAATGGAACGTCGTGGACGCATTGAACGTCTGCGCCTGGTCATAATCGATCAACGGCATCGTCTCGGTCCTTATCGTAATCTCGTTCTCGCGCTGTCTCCTTTTCTATGCTGCAATATTCAGAGAGCCACAAAGAGGCGCCCGTGCAAGTCTGCGCAGATTGCTATGAGGGTAATTGCCAAGTGAGTGGAGGCGGCGTCAAGTTGAATCCCGAACGTCGAACGGCCGGGGCTTATATACACGAGTAATCGCGCAGCGCAGGCAAGGCTGTGAGTCGTGGCTGAGGCGAGAGGCTGAACACCAGAATAATTGGAAATCGCCGCAGCACTGAAGCAGTACTGGGGCCAAGCAGTGGCCAAGCCCGGAAATCGTTCTGCCAGGTTCTGCCCTTGCCGCGGCCCGTGGGCTTGGCACCAATTCTTTGGGTCATTTTGGAGTTGTAAAAACTTGGACCCACATTCTCCTGGCCACAAGAATCGCCGAAAACAGCTCGTGTCCACAGAGAATAGTATGAAGATATATAATATTGCAGACAAATAATTAAAAAGTACGACACGAGCGGTAGAGTACAGATGCGACAACAAGGACAAAACACACAAGCTGCTAGGGTGACACATGAATCCAGGAAATAAGATAGATGTCATGGAGGGAGGCGAGTCCGTCGTGACTAAAAAGAGAAAAGTACAGTCGAGCGCGCCCACAGGTTCAGAGCTCGTCGTCGCTGATCTCCTCGCCTCGCTTTTTCCGTGCCATGCGCTCCTTCTTGAGCTGGAGAAAAATCGACGTGTCAGCACTCATCGCATGCAGGAAAAGAAAGTAGACGATCACGAACCTTGCGCGCCTCAGCAGAGGTGATCTTCTTCTGCTTCTTGTTTTCGATCTTGTTGCCCATGGCGTCATACGTGTCCTCCTCCGGGCCGTCCTTCTTGTCGATGCGAGGGCCAGCGCCCTGACCCTCAACCCAGTTGTGACCAGATGCCTCGAGGTGGCCATCGCGCATTGCCCACACCTCCTTGCAGATCGACTCGGAGAAATCGCGATTGTGAGTGATGATAAGGACACCACCCTCAAAGACCTTGAGGGCCTCGATGAGCGCAGCGAGCGATTCGCGATCGAGATAGTCTGAAGGCGGAGGTCACGTTAGCTGAAGACAGACTGCGCGAGGAAGGGATGACGTACTTGTCGGCTCATCCAGGCAGATGACGTGCGGACGGCGCCATGTAGCAGCGCCGAGGACAATCTTCACCTTTTGACCACCGGAAAGACCGCGCATGGTGTTGTGCGAGACAAACTCGGGCTCGAGGCCGAAGTCGGCGAAGTGCTGCTCGATCTCCCGACGAACGAGGGGGCGGAGCAGGCCGAGGCGCTGGGCCTCGCGGGTGTCGACCTCGATGACTTTCTGTAAATTGAGGACAGCAGGGTCAGCGGAATGAGCATGAGAGCGGGATCCGCGCGCTAAAACCGAGACTTGCCTTTTCGAAACCACGCTTGACAAGCTCATCACGCGGCAGCCAAATGTTCTCCGATGAGCTGAGGCCTTTGAACGACACCTCGTACTCGTATGACTGCTTCAACTTCTTGCGCGCCACAATCTCGTCGATGAGACGTTTCTGGCCCTCGACGATGACGAGCGACCCATCCTTCATCTTCTGCTGCTCCTCCTCAGAGATCTGCCGGTTCGCCTTGGACATCTCTTCCAGATCCTCGCCCGTCTGGTACCGCCAGAGCATGTACTCCAAAGGCGTCTTGTCGAGGTGGTGATCAATGTGGTGGAAAGCGTGTTGGGCGACGTAGCCGATGACCAAGTTCGGGTGCTTCCACACCTCACCGCCCTTGTTGGGCTCCATCTCGCCAGTGAGCAACTTGACGAGCGTGGACTTGCCGGAGCCATTAGGGCCGAGGACGGCGACGCGGGAAGAGAGGGAGACTTGCAGTGTGATGTCGTACAGCTGCTGAACGGGCTGAGATGGGTACTGATAGCCGACACTGCGCATCTTGAGCAACGACTTCTCCTTTGTCTTGACACCCTCGAGCAAAGGGGGGTTGGGGAGCTTGAAGCGGTAGTCCTCCGCCGCCTCCAGAGTGTAGTAGGACTTGGCCTCGGGAACTTGCTTGACGAAGGCCTCGAGGTTGCCCCTGTAGCGGCGCAGCTTGAAGCGGTTCAGGTGAAGGACGTCGGTGATGGTGTTGTTGAGGAACCCAGAGTCGTGTGAGACGATGATCGAAGTGCAGTGGGTAAGGCCGGTGAGGTAGTTTTCGAGCCAGGCAACGTTGACGACATCCAAGTGGTTAGTCGGCTCATCGAGCAAGAGTATATCGGCCTTGAAGAGCATCGCACGAGCGAGGGCGAGCTTCATCTTCCAACCACCGGAAAGACTGCCGATGGCGTGCTGCTGCCTCTCGTCGGAGAATCCAACGGAAGCAAGGGTCTCAATGACTTCCGTCTTGTCAACGAGGATACGCTCATCGGTAAGGATGAACTGGAGGACAGAAGTATCCTCCTCGCTACCATCGATGTCGTGCTCGACGTAGAAGGTGCGGACCTTGTCGGGGGACGGGAAGCCCTCGACTTGACTGTGATCGACAAAGGGTCAGATAAAAAGGTTGTTTACAACGGAAGGATGTGCTGCTTACCCGTTCGTGATCGCGCGCATCAAAGTCGACTTTCCTGTGCCGTTCTTACCGCAAAGACCATAGCGGTGACCGCGCTTGAGACGGAGCGTCGCCGTGTTCAACAAGATCTTGGCACCGTATGCAAGGGAGAACTGGCAGTTGCACAGATCTTCGCCCTCCTCCTCGTCTTCGAGCGCCTCGCCTTCGTCGGTGCCCTCTGTGGCCGAGCGGACCACCCACTCGCGCGCAATGGTGACGGGCTCGGGAGACTGAGCGAGGAGGGCGAGGTAGGGCGCCAGCGTGTCCCAATCTGGGACATCGAAGTTCTTCGCGTTGGCGAGGTTGGCTGCAAGGCGCGAGACGTAGATGGTGACCTCATCGGCGACGGACGGAACCGGGTTAGCGCCGACCTTCTTGTAGATCGAGATGAGCGAGTGCGCGAGCTGGCCCGATTCGGCCTGCTTCAGTGGCGGAAGGTCCGAGGCGTCGCCCGTCGGGACCTCGCCAACCTCGCGGAGCGTCGCGATCGCCCGACCGACGACACTGCGGGCTTCGGGATCACCGATGGTGGTCTCGACCTTGAGAAGGCCGGGAAGGAGTTTTGGAAGGAACGGTCTGACGGTCACGGGAGAGTCGACCAATTTGGCCATGTTGTCGACAATGCTGCATCGAGCATCGAGCATCAGCGCGTGATCAACCACATGCCATAGGTAGACTTACACAGCAACCTTGCGCTTCGTCGCCGTGAGTTTCTCGGAAAGGCCTCGGGAAAGAAGGGGGACCATGAGAGAAAGAGTAGGAGAATCCACTTCGGAAACGAAGGTGGTGGCAGAGAGGAGCTGGATCGTATTCGGCACCTCTTCGACCGGATTAATCAGGGCTTTAATAAGGGCAGGAATGAAGCGTTCAATATCCTTGTTGGACACCAGAGCGGTGGCCTTCGTGAGCGACTCGCGCGCCGCCTTCTTCACATCCGCCTTGGTATCCCAGATCGCCTCAGAAAGGACGGGAACGATCTCGGGCATCAACTTGGCAGTCTGAACCGGCGCGCTCTCGACGAGCTGGTCGAGGATCGCGAGCGACCCAGTCTTGACCTGCCACTTTCCGGCGGTCTTGATCTCATGAAGAAGGGCAGGAAGCAGAAGTCCAGTGCCCCATGGGCTCGCCTTGGCTACGTACGTCCGGACCGCGTCGACGGCCGCCGTCCTTACGGCAGGCGTCTTATCGGCAAAGGCCTCGAGCAGGGCGGCATAGAGACCCGAGTCGATGAAGGATGGCTCGAGCGCCTGGACGGCCGTGTTGATAACGATAGCGATGACTTCCGCAGCGCCTTCGCGTGCGGCGGGAGACTTCTTGTCGGCGAGGGCCTTAATGACCAAGTCGGTGAAGCCAGTGGACCTCAGAGCTGACGCGCCATCTTTCAGCGCGAGAGCAGCAACGGCCTCAGAGGCGCTCTTGCGCGCAGCTTTGTCGGCGGCAAAGAGGGCAACGGCATCAACCTGGCCATGGGCGGCGGCCTTGAGGGAAGCAGGGGAGGGGATAGTAGTAGCAGGGGCGGTGGCGGTGGCAGCTGGCATTTCTGGTATCTGAGCAGAGGCGTTCAGCCGTTGTCACCAAGCATACATGCCAACAACAAGCGACAGACCTTGGAAAACGTGACGGGTAAAATTCGTTGAGGGCGAGTTGCACACACAAAGGCGACAAGGACAAAGAAGGCTTCTAAGTCTATGAGATGGCCGAGTACTGTGAGGAGGGACAGATGAGCAGACGACGGGGAGCTTTATAGGGTCGGGCACGCACCTCTAGGAGAAAAATGAGGGAAAGGGGAGGACGCAAGATGGGAACGTTGCGATTTCACAGATCCCTCGCTTATGAAGGGCGCACAGCCACCGTGCGCGTCCAAATGCGGGGAAACTTACCCCACAAGGCACTCCTCCCCCGCACGTCCGGCCGCTCCCGCCCAAACAACCGTCCACACATGCATCCGATAAAGACAACTCCATGCGCCCAAACACCTGCTCCAATTCGATCTAGCCAATAAAAGTCACATCCGCAGACGGCGTAGCGCTCACGCGCTTCCTCCCTCCCAGGCCTCGTTCAATCCGGCAAAGCAAAACAGCACGAACTGCTGGAAACAGATCGCCGAGGCCATGAACATGCGTCCTTACCAGCAGGGCGCCCATCACGAACAGCCGATGGGAACCCTGTGCGGGCTGAACACGTACATAGCCACCACCCAGTACAGCCGGAGGGCGTGCAAAGATGTCAACAGCTGCCTTGCCCCGAAGATGTCGGTCAGCATGCCCAAAGAGGATTATCGATGCGCGAAGAAGCATGGCACGTACCTCGAAGATACAAAGGATGAAAGCCGCGAGGACAGACCACAGTACAAACACGATTGGGGGAGCGGTTGACCCCATTACACCCTCTGTCCCCAAATCGTTCTCTCACGTCATATTCCACAGCACCTCCGAAAGCATCCACAGACGAACGTACGACGCCGTGTGTGATATGCCTTCCAGCCAGAATTCGATGGAGGTGATGACTTGATAAATCACGAAACCAAGCTGCTCCTACAAGCGAGATTATAATTTCATCGGCCGCGAAGTGTCAAAGTAAGATCGATGATCACTTACACGCTGCTGATTCATTTTCTTCGTCCTCATTTTCTAGACAGTCGCGATGCCTGCCCGTATCCTCATGATGCTCCACACCATGGTCGAGGCCTAGGTGGTCTTACACTAGATTATCTTCATCTCCTCCCGTCGCATATAGGGCTTTGCTCAACGAGTGGATGCGGACGTGAAAACCGCAATCCACATGATGTTTTGCCCCGCAAAGAACCCTGAAGACCGAATGTGCTTCAGAATTTGGGGAGCAAAAGCGATCTACGAAGACCTCGCTGAGGATTAATTGAAGCATCCATTGGAAGGAACACATACATGAAACGGTATCAAGATCGATCGACGTCTTCATCGTGCAAGATGATGTGACGATGAGGAGGAGCGTGTCTCAATCGTGCCAAAAAGGAACCAATTCTAGAGGATGATCATGTCTACTGGCCCTAGCGGTTACTCAGTGAGTCACACTATCTTGGAGTGTCAGCCAGTGCGGATCGAGAACGTTCAATGAGAGGGTATCCCCATGAGTCGCAGCGATACTCATATCGTGCAGTTCGACGGATTACTGGCGGCAGCGATTTCCCCGAGGTCGTGACGAAGGTGAGATATCGTCCAACACCGCTGGAATTTCACAGCACGAACCGATACGCACTCACAGCAGGGACATGTCAGGCCACGATAGTACTGTTCCATGCACGGTCGTTGGGAAGTTTCTACGCGGTATGTTCGTGCAATGAACAGTCTGCGCGGTCTAGTTCTCGCTGTCATCATTTCACAACAACTTCTTTGCTATCTTCGAATGACGTCTTGATGCCTGGCTGCCCGACTTCGGTCAACGTGTATGAAGAAATTGAGTTGCACCTCACCCTATGAATAAGCATACACAAATATCCCGCATGCCCAAGGCTCAGGGCACGTCAGCTGATCGATAGTGCAGCTATATGCAAGGTATCTTGTACGTTCCTTCTCGGATTCAGCACCTGGATCCCAGATGGAGGGTGCGTCGAGGGTTATCATCAGCTCAGCGTTCCAAAACTATGTACTGGAGTCACGAAAAAGAGCATGTAGACACTCACGTCCTCGAACTGCACACTTTCCGTAGCAAGGTGGCGCTCAGCAACCGTATAGAGACCATGAGAGTATCCTGTGATGGAGACAGACAGAAACAAGCTGCTCAACCTGACGGCTCAAAGCGCTCAAAGACTTGAAGTCTGGTGTTGTAGCTTCAGGCTGAAATTCTCAGTTTGACGCAGAGCAGTGTGGAAAGCGATCGAAGACAGTGGTCGGTGAATCACTTATTTTGAGGGGAATGTCGAGGGACCCGGAGTCAAGAAATCCTCTTCGTTGGTAAATAGTGATTGGCCATGAAAAGACTGAGAGTCGACGGAGGACGCGTCAACAACGCGCCTGCTCGCGTGTCTCGGACCAGAAGCAAATTCGCCGGCCTCCGGCCGGCTCCGGCCGGATGCTTCCTGAAGTAGTACCGAGGACCTCCAAGGACAGTCACCGAGGACAGATCGTCTGCATCAGCGTCACATTGGCACCTCATATTCGTACTGCTCCGGAGCCAAAATCCGTCGCAATATTAACCTCTACTCTCAGGTTTGGAGATCTGACACCTTTCACGCTTGACTTTTGAACACCTCATCACACAAGATAGCTGCTAGCGCACAACCTTGTGGCATAAATGGCAGATACCAATGCACTGAACCCATCTCGTCAGGGAACCTGGCAATTCATCTCAACTGCCCAACTCATGAATCCTGACGGCGCACATCATGACCTTTGCGACGAATTGGAATCTGCTCTTCACGTCTTGCTATACACCAGTGTTCGCCATAGAGCCAGCCACCTTCCTGTGGAAGAATGTGAGGTGCTCAAGAAAGCCTGTATCGAGCATTTCGACAGTAGATCCAACACCGTCCAGAGGCAAGCATCCGGAGGGCATGGGAAAATCCAGTTTTTTCTGCCCTCTGGGTGTATTGCCTTCTCTCAAGAAAGCCTCGAAATGTTCCTCAGCGAGCCGCATGCCAGCCTCGTCGAGATGATTCGAAGATTATTTATTCCGCTTTATACCACTGCAAGACAGTTGAAGCTTTTCCCTAGCATGGAACAATCTCGGGACTCCGCCCTCGAAGTTCTCAAGACGTCGGATCGATTCATCGAGATCATCGAGGAGCACCTCGGGATGGATGGATGGAACGAGAATGATGTCAGTGATGCCCTTGACGGGTTGCATGGCCCTGGTGGTGGATTTCCTGCTCAGCAAAGCACATGGCCTGGTATACGCGGTACAGCATAGTTCGTCGAACGATATAGGCGAATCGAGTCCTACGCCAGCCTCACGCCCCCATGTATATGCGATAATCCGGGTGGCATTATATGCTTAATTTTCCTGATAGTCATTGAATAACAGCTCTATGTGCAATTCTATCTTAGACCTACGTCAGCCTTATCAACTATTCGTTCTTCCTCGCGAACTTTCGTCATGCTCTATTACTCACGCCACTCAGTGCTCGAGCGAAAGCACGACCTATTGAAACATGAGGCCGGGTCGGCATCGGATTGCTTGAAAAATTCTCAGCGATACGTGGACATCGCAATTGTCTTTGCTACGCACCGTATCAACAGGGCCTTCGAGCTAGATATAAATGTAGAAGTGTGAAGGCGTCGGTATTGGGGTCCTCTGCAATCTTTACATCTATGTCAAGCAGGCATGAGAAAAAAAGAATGGCATACTTTTTCCAAGTGCAACACCGATCCTTTGGGAAAGGTTTCCGGGCTTCGGTCACACGCCTGATTGGACTATAAATCAATGAAAGTCATCAAACAACGAACAGCTTCACGCACCCCATACTCTCAAGTATAGCTCTGCGAGCAGTGACCTCATCAATCCAGCCCTTATAAGTGTTCCTAATTTTCGACTCCCAAAGGCGCCTGTTCTCCGGCTTGAGGCTTGCCAAGACAGCAGCGCGCTCAGGTTCGAGGTCTCCGCTCGGGAGAACACGAGGGAAAGCACGAAGAGTATAGAGGTTGATGTAACTGATGTAAGTGAAGAGTATGGCGTCCAGCTTGCCGTGTCGAACTCCAGTCGGTGGATCGAGGATGTTCGAGATCAAAGAGTCCAAGAACGCTGTCTGCGTAGGAAATCGCAGGGCCGAGTTGGCAGGCGCAAGGGGGGGAACGAGGGAGACAGAGCGGGAATCGTCCTTAACATCGAAGTAAAACCAAGATGCCGGGTGAATATAGATGTCGACGGGATCATCTTCGTGCCGTGACGACTGTGGTAGTGTCAGTTCAAGCCGGATGGAATTAGGGAAGCAGCTCCATTGATCAGGGTCCATGAACTCGTAGTCCAACCAATCCTTGTGAGGTTCTGTCAGTCGCCTGTATGGCAAACTGGAGGTGATAGCTTGCGCGGCCCTCTCGATGTCCTTGTCAGGGATGAGAAGTTGTAAAGCAAACATTTCGGTGGGGACGAAGTGAGCAAAGCTGAGAGCGTCCTCTGCCCAGACTAAGCAAGACAGACCTGCATCTGTGACTGCCCGGGCTGGCTTTAGACGAGTCTCCATGGTCAATGAAGACATAGGACAAGAGTCGTAGAAATGGATTCCCATAATTGTTGAGAAGGTAGCCCAAAGTTCAAACGCTCACCAGAGATCACCGGCAACAGTCAGTAACTTATATTCCGGAAGATTCCGACCTTCTCCGTGCTTCTCCGTGCTCGTGACTAGACAAAAAAATAGCAATAGCAAGAACATTTTCTATGCCACTGAAATTCTCGAGACGATATGCAGCAGATCAACGATGTGAATATGCAGTATCGTGGATCGCTTTAGACATCTAGCTGAAGCCTGAAAATCACCAAGGAGTTGGGGATACACCTCAAACAAATCTATATATGATTCCAAATTACTTAACCACCTTGCATCTAGACGTGAGCATTGCAGAGGGCCACAAGCCTGGCAGTCCTTCATATTTTCACGTCTGTCGAGAGTGATAGCTAGAAAGCCCTGTTGGAACAGTGCGTAGCAAAAGTGAACACAACATCCGCTTGCCGCTGAGAACTTCTCAAGCAATATACTACCGCCGGCCATGCTCGGCGCCTTGTTAGGGCGCGTCGCTTGTTAAATACTGAGTTCATTCCGAGATATAGGCGCCTGATGGCTTTGAGTTGACGAGAACAGAACCGACAACAGGATTTTCCAGAGGGAGACGTATTGTCCCGTATGCATGGAGGGAGAGATAAAAAAGCATACAGTGCTGTGTGTGATGGAAAACTAGCATGTCAGTGACGCTGGGGTGGCGATAGGTCCAACGAAATTTGTCGGAGCTCGTCGCTGACATCGTCCTCCTTCCATCCTACCATCTTTAAGTGCTGCTCCATGATTTCAATGAATCGATCCGAAGTCTTGAGAACTTCGAGGGCAGAGTCCCGAGAATGATTCATGATCGGCACCAGTCGTAACACTCTCGGGTCACTATAGAGCGGAACGAATAATCTTCGAAGCGCCTCGATAAGGCTGACATGCGGGGTGTTCAGGAACATTTTGAGGCCTGGTTGAGAGAAGGCACTAGGCCCGAAGGGTTGAAAGAAGTCGTATTTTCCACGTCCTCCGGATGTTCGCCCCTGCACCGTGGCAGACCTACTTTCGAAATGCCGGATAAAGACTGTCTTGAGATCCTCGCAATCTTCCACAGGAAGGTGGCTGGCTCTATAGCGGACACTGGTGTATTGCAAGACGTGAAGACCAGATTCCAGTTCATCACGAAGATCGTGCCGTGTGCTGTCAGGATTTTTGAGCCGGGCCGCCGAAATGAATTGCCAAGTTCCCTGAAGACGAGGGTTCAGTATCGAGAATATTCACGCGGCTATCTCACGACGCACCGTTTGCCATTTCGTCGTCGATCCCTGAGTGTCAACCCCCTGATCATCGTCGCTTGGCAATCTCATAGCTAGATCCCAGTCAATCAAGATTCCCTTGCCTGAATCAGATATCAAAATGTTGCCGGCACTGAGATCCCCATGTCGCACACGTGCCAATCTAAATGCCAGATCGTGCGCTGCACAGAAAAACGTTCGTAAGCGTGCGAGGTGTCAAAGACATCATCGACTTACCTTTCATCCCATCGTGCATAACGCTGACGAGATCTTTTGACTGTCTAAATTGGCTCAAGGGCCGTCCGATGTCGCCCAGAACTAACCGGTGAAGCCTGTGCCGCCTCGGAGGATTGGTCGTCTTGCAAAACCACTCTTTTGAACTGAACTCGTGCGTGCGCGTGTCTTGACCCAGGATGTCTTGAGAACAGATCAGCGTCGGGATCCCGGTCACACCTGATTTCGAGTGCCGATAGGTCGCTCCTTCCTTCACTATCCCATCCTCCAAGTATCGCCAGCTGTTCTTCAGATACACAAGCTTCTGTCGGGTGATGTCATATGCAATGTACCCTTCTGTGGCTCTCCCAAACGGGCTGCCGCTCTGCCAATGAGGTTTGGATGCGATGAAATAGTGTTTCCGGTGCGTGTCGTCGTCCGTGATACAAAACTGGTGGAAGGTGGCATCAGACGAGTAGAGGCATTGAGCCGTCTCCTCGTCCTCGCCTAGGAGCCTAGCTAGAAATCTGGCTCGTTCGTCAAATGCTTTCTTCGCCCTCTTGATGTCTCTCGCCATGGGCTTCGTAAGCGACGTATCGCGTCCACGCTCCACGTCACTGAGACGGTTGAACCTCCAAAGGAACATGATCAGATGAGTGGGGTCTCTCCTCCAGTTGACTCGTTCAGTCACAATGGCTCCCGCGCGATCCCATCGAATGAAGCGAACATAGTCACCAAGCAAGACCACGGTGAACAGAAAGAACCGGTTTTGCGCCGAGAGCTGCAAGCCTGCATATGAACAGATTTGTCCTCGATTCTCGGTCGCCGCCTGCGAGCGACCTGAGACTGTGTGTGTATCGCCAGAGGTCGCGTTGGAAGGGATATCTTTGAATGGGTCGTCAGTCTCTGGCTTGTTCTCGATGCAGAGTTCCATCAGCTCGAAGTCATTTCTGTTATCGCTGGGCAGAGATCTCTTGTATGCAACCATGTCTGGCTTGCGGTTGAAGTCTGCGTCCGGATCGACGGTCGCGTTGACAAATTTTAGCTTTTGGCAAACTCCAGATTGCTCGACAGCACGTATCTGTGAATATGACTTCAATTCTTAGGTAGAACAAAGAAGAATATATACGCACAAATATATCCTCAAATCTTCCGACCTTAGACATGTTCTTGAAGATTTGGGTGGCACGCTTGGAAGGTTTCTTGCCATCATCCACCATCATGAAGGCGTCGAAGAATTCTGTGATAGGCATAGGTCCGTGAAAGTCGTTTTCAGTCTCTTCAGCAAGTAGAGCATATTCGCCTGGTGCATTGGATACTTTCATCGCAACGCTGTGCGCTAGGGATTCTGTGTGAAGTCATGTTGGAAAGTCAAGAGCAAACCAGGAGGTTCTGAGAGTGCCACTGACCGGGATCGAGGACGGAGTATACTGGATTGTGACGGCAACCGTCCGCTCTTTTGGCAGACGTCGTTTGAACCTAGCCACGTGATCACTTTTCGATTCTCGTGGCTACAGTGTATACTTCTATCTAGCATCAACCTCTGTGACGACAAATGGGTTTGGGACTCACTCGGAGTGACTCGTATTTTCAATGTAGCTAGAAAGGCAGAGTGAGGTGGCAAACGGATCGAACTTTTTCTTTACGGATCCGTTGCACGCCAGTCGTCGATACGCTAATTCGCAGACCCGATGTCCGCTCATATTTGACAAGCCCGCAGGACCTGATGCGGCACATGGTGGCGATGCGAGCGCACGCTCGGTGTCTGGGAGATGTGTCTGCGGAAGCAAGCCTGTTAGGACCACATCGTTTTTGGAGAGAGTTACGAAGATCATATCCTGCTCCTTCATACGAGTCCCTAGTCCACAGAGCAATGAAAGAAACCAGGAGGTCGTAGACCACTATGCAGTGCCTTTGATGGGCCCTGGCGCGAGCGGGCAAATGGATTCCAAGCGCATTCAAGGAGATATGGCTAGACTTGGGCCTTAGTAAAATCAGCGCGGTGTAATGTCAGCAATTGCCAACGAAGACAACGCTCATAAATGTCTGCCTGGAGCGCTGGTTCGCCTTCACACCCTATCCTGTGTTTATGGTTATCGCTTTGGATAGCGTCAGTCGGCAGGACGTGACCAAGTATAATGTAGTGGGGTATACAGTATCGAAGGAAAATGACAAGAGAGAATGTAAGCAGGTCACGAGTACGACGGAGCACATACAGGTTTACTACTCATGCCTATTCTTCATTCAAACCGGCAAAGCTCAATGGTGTAAATTGCTGTGAAGAGAGAGCCAATACACTCAGCATGCGTCCTCGCCAGCAATGTAAAATGGAGCACGTACATAGCCACCTGCTTCGTAGTGTTTACTGTTAGCCTCCACCCAGTGCAACCGGAGCGCATGGAGGAAAGCCGACAATCCCTTTGGCAGAAATGACGAGAATGAGCGCTCCTGAATGGCGCTACCGCAAAGCCAAGAAGCTGGAAACGCACCTCCATGATACACAGGATGAAAACTGTTAGAATGAACCACAACACGAGCACGAGCCCAAAAGCAATCCAGCCGATGACGCCCTCCATTCCCAAAACGCCTCCCAACGTCATATCCCACAACACTTCGGAAAGCTGCGCATGCGCAAGCGAAAGCGCCCACAGACGAAGATACGACGCCGTGTGTGAAATACATCCCAGACAAAACTCGATGGTATGGATGACTTGATGAATCACGACCTCACTAAAATCATGCTGTTCCTGAAAGAGAATGGGAATGCCTTATTAACCATCAAGTTCAAAGTAAGAGAGGACACTTACGTGCTCCTCATCGATCTCCTCTGCGATAGCTCTCCCATTTCCTTCTTCCTCGCCTTCTAGATCATCGCTCCGCCTAACCATGTCTTCCTGTGGTCCGTCACCATGGGCGAGGCCTACGTAGCCCTGATTCTGGATCTTCTTCATCTCCTTCCATTGCACGTACGGCTTCACGACAAGCATCCATGGCACGCAAACAAATGCGAGTAACAATAGCACAGTCTGAATGATACTCTGGCCAGCGTACAGCTGTGTTCCCGGTTCTATAGAGCCAGGAGAAAGGAACATGGAAATGAGCATGTTCAACAAAGAAGGAGGGGCAGTTGGGCTTTGACTCCAGTCAATCGTCCATTTGTACAAGATGCAAATGACGAGGTAGCCGAAGATTGATTGGAGGAAAAGCATTTGCGGAATGAAGTTGGTGTAGATATCGAGAGGGCGCTTGAAGCGAATGTGATTAGGGACTTGGAGACAAAGAGCGAAGGTCATCTGTGGCAAGAGGCCTCAGCATCAACTCGACTACCAGGTAGAACGATTACACACATGGATGACGCCAAGAACGATCGACATTTTCATTTTATAGGAATTAAGGAAGATGAGACCGTTATCGGCACCGTGCCAACCAGGATCTAAGCCAAAAGGGTAGACGCGCCCATTGGCTTGAGCGGTAACGGTGCCATTAGCGCCCTCAGGGATGGTCCATCCCGAGTTGAAGAGATGTAAAGTCTTCGAGAAAACATCGTTGTAGATGAAGCCGGTGTAGATTGAGAACAGTCCCATAAGGAGGATGATGTAACGACCACTAGACATCGACGATGAGCTTCACAGAGAAAAAAAAATCGTGCTAACCACTCACTAAAAGAAGGTGCCGAAAATTTCGCCGAGGTCAGCTCTTGCCATCTTTCTCTCGTTGAGAATCATTATCAGTGCAGCGAAGAAGATGATGGTGCCATGCCCAATATCACCGAACATCACAGCGAACAAGAATGGGAAGGTGATCACAGCAAATAGACCTGGATTGACCTCTTGGTAAGTGGCGATACCATAGCTGTCCATGATGGTCTGGAAGCCCTCCGTAAATTTGTTGGTGCGCTGGAAAGTCGGCGGAGTCTTGTTGGTGCGCAACTCATGCAAAATTGGCGGGACGGTTGTTCCTGACTCCTCCTAAGTCCGGTGTTAGTAGTTGAGGTGAATTAATGAGAGGGTTCCGTACAGTTGCATGGCGTAAAGCCAACTGAATGATAGTGATATCCCTTGATGGGCACCATCCCTCTGCGATTAACGTTTTCCTCCTCAGATCATAGTTGAACAGGTTCAACGTCTCGTAGATCATCTTCTCCTTCCTTACGACATCTTGCCAGCTGGCCAGACTTTCTCCAATCCTCAACAGTTCCTCTCTTCTCGTAGATCCGGTGTTGTACAACACCATTTCGAGATCTTCAATGCGGCCATTGACTTCACGTAAGGACTCAACGCGTTTGTCCGCGTTGGCATCGATGGGATAGAGTGTAGCGCCCATAGACTCGGCGACTTTGCGGATCTTGGCGAGGAGAGCGTCTCCGTGAGCAAAGATGATGAAGACGTTCTTTCGAGTCTCGACACCACTCGCAGCATCGACGAAGGGCTCGGCAATGTCGGTATGGTTCATGTAAAGATTACCGCGGAGCACGCGCCATAGCACGCGCTCAAATGTGGGGATACGAGCGCGATCAATCGTGCCAGCAACAAACCTGAAAAATATGTTTGGGATAAGATGACGATTCAAGGCGAGAACGACTTACTCGAGGTCAAACTGGACAGTTGATGTGGAGAACTGGTTCTCGCGGTCATCATGCTGCAATAAGGGTGCCGAGCTGTCGTCGAATGATGTCCTGATATCAGACTGATTGCTTTCGGCCTGTAACAAAGAGTTAGCTATGAGGCCTTGTGTGTGTGCGAGCGTGTTTTACCCTGTCAAAGAATACAGCTGTCTCCCTCAGAACATGCCTAGCCTCAACCAGCTCCCTCAATCGACCACTAAGCAGCTCGTAGCTCTCATTCATCTGTACTAGCCTCGACTCGTGCTCGGCAAATGTAACGTCTAAGCCGTCCATTGTTTGAGCTGCTCGCGGACCAACGGTGATGAGAGGCGCCGAGTCATACAGCGGGCGCACGGGTATCTTGTCTTTTTCCCTCTCGATTTGAGTGGAGAAAGAACGGACGCGACGAGCCATCTCGTCGATGCGACGAATCTCGCCTATGAATGATCGTTGGAAGGGATTGACGTTGGGGTTCAGCTGTGCAGCTCATCGTTAGCTTCATATAGCGTGAATTCAACAGTCCTAATCTCACATCCTTGAACTGCATGTTTCCGAGTTCCCCAAGCTCAGCGACCGTGTCATGGGCAACTTCTGTTGGTACGAATAGTTGCACCAAGCTCATAGTCTCAGAGCCTGATGTGCGTGCTAGTTCAGTCACCTAGAGATGGTTCGATATATGGAGATACGAACGGAATAAGCTGGGATATTCATTGACCACAGGGGTGCCCATGGCGGTGGAAGAATTGTAGATGGAGAGTTATGGAGATTGACGATGATGCGAGGAGGCACAGCTCTTCACTAGCTTCACTGTTTGTCCGAATTCCGCAGGCTTTTCGATTTTTCGTCCGTGCTCAAATTGGCCCCAATTAGGTATTTCAACCTTTTCTACTCGCACTGATCATCGGCAAGCGTCGGCATCGTTCCTAGACTACATTCGCTACATTCTCCTGCGCTGAGTCGCTGACAGAACCTGACCTGGCAAGGCCAGTCCCAAGTAGTCTCCGTTGCTGACCCTATACGCAGGAAATAGTCGTAGGCCAGTCCCAGCCAGGATCACCTCAATGATGAGCACAAGTTTATGCATTATTTTCTTTGTCATTAGGTATCGCCAACCCATATTTAAATCTGCTGCTGGGTAGACCTGGAAAACATAAGACGCTGTGCTCTCTAGCTAGAGAATATGACTTGAGACAGCCTCCACGACTCAAGTTACACCGAAGACATGTAGCGTTCAAAGCCTCTTCCAGGTTTGTATGCCGTACGTCGTCGCATCTTGTCTCACCCACACCCCTTTATTTCCACGACAATGTTTGCAACGCGACGCAACCCTACACCTTCTTACTCCCAGTAGCTCAGGCTCTCCTCTCTGAGAACTTCACGTGCGCTGTGTTGCTATTGCACACGTCGCCATGGCCGCCTTAGAACTCGACATCGTCTGCGAGTTGCTCCATGATACCGCGTCCTCGCTCCTGCATTCAGACGTGAAGGTTCTCAACGGTCATGAAGAACCACGGGATGCAGGAGTTGCGGACCAGAAGGAGGGGTGGAGGGGTGGGGCTGATGAAGCGATGGGACGCGATCGGTTAAAGAGAATCAAAAAGACACTGCTGCCAGCGACGCTGTGAGTAGTCTTCTCTTACAAGTCTCCGTTAAACTTCATGATGTCGTCTTCCCTCCGCTCTACGCTGGCTATTCTATCTGTTCTGTACAAAAACAATACGAGGGTAACAAACGCACAAATGCTCTTCGACTGCAACAGCTACTACGCATCGAGCGTCACCGCCCGCTGATTCCGACGTATGTCTCAAACAAGCTCACTTACACCGTCAAACATTTCCCTTGCACATTCACATAAAGTGCCTGCGCGAGCATTTCAAATCCCATTCTTTTGGAAAACCAACTTCAAAATCCCACGAATGGGAGCACACAGGGGAATAGAGAGCATTCGACATGTGGCCTGAAAATATACAGAAAAAGCTGTGGCATGAAAACACGAGCGCGCGCAGCGCTCGCCGTATGTCCGTCACGTTGTTTGCCAAAATAATGTGATCCTGACGAGCTTACTTCCGCAGGCCCACCGGCCAGATCCCAAGCGTGCATTATGCGCCTCGCTCGCGCCGTCACCGTGTGCCGCGACAGATCCTGCAGTCGGTCTGCTAGATATGGGCGGACAACGTGTCTGAGAATTAACGTCCATTACGGCTGGCTAATATGCAAAGAAAGATTGCGATTACTTTGCCATCTCACTCCTATACGCTACCTCTATGCTGCAATGCCACGAGTCGCTATGAGCGAGGCCCATTTCTGACAAAGGAAGGCCGCAGATCAAAACAAAGCGGATGGCCAGGAGGCGCACGCCAGGAGACACACTTCGCCGTCCGCTGTCAGAGCACAGGCTCAGCTGTCCTCCACGATTTCGGTGTCGATACTCATTATGCTCAAGTTGTCTAACTTGAGCAAACGACAGCGCAGAGCGCCTTCTTCGCCACGATCCTAACAAGGTACGCTTGCGGATGAAGTTGGGCACGCGATACATCTATCGGCAAGATTGGTGCCGATCTCCATCCATCGAGAGTACCGCGGTCGCGTGGTGGCGCGTCTTCTGAACTCGACCTGTGGTGAATCGTTCCATTGTCGCAGGCCCCTCAAACACACTCCGATCACATTTGCGCCGTGGCCCATGACAAGCGTAGACGTTACCGGTCGTGGCCGTGGTATCTAGAGTCTGGGCTGCGGAGCGATCACTAGTTTGATGTTTGTAGCGTTCTGCTCATAGAGTGAATTATTCTGTAGCTCAGTGATCGGATCACGGCTCGTCTGCCACCACAAAGGTTCATACAAGCGGCCTTGTAACTCGGCCACAAAGCGATCACGTGTCTATGTCGCGGAGTTCCGTGGCTTCGTGGCTTGCAGCGTTGGTTCAAACGTTCACCAGCAGAGGTCACCATCACAAGCTCGTTCGTAACTCGGAGCCACAGTTTGTGGCATTAGTCTCCAGTACTTAACACTTTCTCTATCCCTGTAAGTGATTCATTCAACACCTATTCTACTGCTCCTGACATGTCTTCACACAAGATAGCCAGCACTCAACGTTTCAGTGCGATGGAAATATCCAAGGCACCAGCTGAATACGCTCTACTTGCTGAAGAGACTGAGAACGACTTTCACGGACCTATGCCTATCACAGATTTCTTTGACGCTTTCATGAAGACGGAGGATGACAAGAAACCTCCCAAGCGTGCCACCCAAATCTTCAAGAACATGCCCAGGGTCGGAAAATTTTGAGAATGTATTTGTGAATATATTCTCCTTTGTTCTTAGCGACTGACGTTGATGAAATATTATTCACAGAAAAATGCTGTCGAGGCATCTGGAATTTGCCAGAAGCTAAGATTTGTCAACACGACCGACGATCTGGATGCAGCCTTCAAACGCAAGCCAGACATGGTTGCATACAAGAGATCTCTGCAAGGCGATGGTGGAACTGACTTCGAGCTGATGGAACTGTGCATCGAGCGCAAGCCAGAGACTAACGACCCATTCAAAGATCTCGCTCCAGCGCGACCTCTGACGATACAAACACAGTCTTACATCGCTCGCAGGAGGCGACCATGAATCGAGGACAAATCTGTTCATATGCAGGCTTGCAGCTCTCGGCGCAGAACCGGTTCTTCCTCTTCACCGTGGTCTTGCTTGGTGACTATGTTCGTTTCATTCGATGGGATCGCGCGGGAGCCATTGTGACTGAACGAGTCAACTGGAGGAGAGACCCACTCATCTGATCATGTTCCTTTGGAGGTTCAACCGTTTCAATGACGTGCAACGTGGACGCGATACGTCGCTTACGAAGCCCATGGCGAGAGACATCAAGAGGGCGAAGAAAGCATTTGACGAACGAGCCAGATTTCTAGCTAGGCTCCTAGGCGAGGACGAGGAGACGGCCTCAATGCCTCTACTCGTCCGATGCCACCTTCCACCAGTTTTGTATCAAGGACGACGACACGCACCGCAAACACTATTTCATCGCATCCAAACCTCATTGGCAGAGCGGCAGCCCGTTTGGGAGAGCCACAGAAGGGTACATTGCATATGACATCACCCGACAGAAGCTTGTGTATCTGAAGAACAGCTGGCGATACTTGGAGGATGGGATAGTGAAGGAAGGAGCGACCTATCGGCACCTTGAAAAATCAGGTGTGACCGGGATCCCGACGCTGATCTGTTCTCAAGACATCCTGGGTCAAGACACGCGCACGCACGAGTTCAGTTCAAAAGAGTGGTTTTGCAAGACGACCAATCCTCCGAGGCGGCACAGGCTTCACCGGTTAGTTCTGGGCGATATCGGACGGCCCTTGAGCCAATTTAGACAGTCAAAAGATCTCGTCAGCGCTATGCACGACGGGATGAAAGGTAAGTCGATGATGTCTTTGACACCTCGCACGCTTACGAACGTTTTTCTGTGCAGCGCACGATCTGGCATTTAGATTGGCACGTGTGCGACATGGGGATCTCAGTGCCGGCAACATTTTGATATCTGATTCAGGCAAGGGAATCTTGATTGACTGGGATCTAGCTATGAGATTGCCAAGCGACGATGATCAGGGGGTTGACACTCAGGGATCGACGACGAAATGGCAAACGGTGCGTCGTGAGATAGCCGCGTGAATATTCTCGATACTGAACCCTCGTCTTCAGGGAACTTGGCAATTCATTTCGGCGGCCCGGCTCAAAAATCCTGAAAGCACGCGCCACGATCTTCGTGATGAACTGGAATCTGGTCTTCACGTCTTGCTATACACCAGTGTCCGCTATAGAGCCAGCCACCTTCCTAAGGAACAATGTGAAGACCTTAAGGTAGCGTTTATCCAACATTTCGACAGCAGATCCGCCACCGTGCAAGGGCGAACATCAGGAGGACGTGGAAAACACGAGTTTTTTCAAGTCACCGGGCCTAGTGCCTTCTCTCCAGAAGGGCTTGAATTGTTCCTCAGCGAGCCGCTTGCCAGCCTCATCGAGACGCTTCGAAGATTGTTTGTTCCCCTTTATAGCACGGAAAGACAGTTAAAGCTTATCCCTAGCTTGGAGCAATCTCGGGACTCTGCCCTCGAAGTTCTCAAGACTTCAGATCGATTCATAGAAATCATCAAGGAGCACCTCGAGATGGACGGATGGATGGAGAATGATGTCAGCGATGAGCTGCGTGGCTGTGATCAATTCTTTACCAAAGCACGAGGACTGATATTTGCGGCACGGCGTAACTCATTGTTGAGGGCTAACGTATAGCGAAGTAGTGGCTCTGCGGGTGTGGCTAATGCGACGCCAGCGTCCCTCCCCCCTATGGCCGAATCCAATGGGGAAGACTAGTACGCTTGGTAACTTGACATGCTAGTTTTCCATCGCAACTTACGCTCTATGCTTTTCGATCCCTCCTCCATGTATATGTGATTATATGTATAAATTTTCATGTTTCACTCAATATGTCCTTCCCCGAGATTTCTAATGTCAATACTGTCTCATTAACCAACAGCCATCGGGCTTTCTATCCTGGACTATGCTCCGTACTCTACCAGCAACGCGTTCGACTTTTTGAGGCACCAAGCAGGGCCGGCATCAGGTTGCCTCAGGAATTCCAAGCGGCAGGCAGACGTTGTGATCACTTGTTATGATGAATGGATGTTTCGAAGAATTGGAGAGTCATGGTAGCTGAGGGGCCTGCAGATCAAATTAGCAGCAACGTCTAGCACTGTACTTATCAGATGTTTGTGCCGACTGCTGTCAGAGGAGATCGGATGAGAAAATAGTTGTCATCGATTGCACGGCTTGGAAGAGTTGCGCGGTATGGAAGAGCTGCACGGCAATCCTTTGAAGATTTTGCGCCTACGCAGCCGCAGACAAATGAAGCGCAATGTCCAACCCAGCTCTATAAAAATACCGGCATTACGAACAAGTCCATAGAACAACCTACACAAATCGGGCTTGTTCAACTGATTTCGCGCACGCGACTGACATGATCCATCAGCACTCGTTCCATCTTAACCGCGCCCTTATAATAGATGGTATCCTCGGGGTTGTACACCTTAGCGTTGTCGAACACAAGCTGAGCGTCTGCAATGAACGCGTCGAGATCTGCATATTGCCCCGTCTCGAGTTTGTGCTCCATAGTTGAAAAATCTGCGCGAAACAGTTGACGTGAGCGGGATTGGTCGACCCGAACGACGCAGGAAAAGGAAGTAAGACTGACCCATCGGATTTTGAATTACATCGTAGTAATCCGACACCTCCTGAGCGTTGACAGGTTCCTTGAAGGGCCAGGCCTGAGGGTGAGCCTGCAAGTCTGACAGAATAGACTCCATTGCGCTTCGCTCAAAATTCTTAGTCGAGGGGCGTGCACTGCAATGACGTGAGTGACAGACAGAACACATCCGAAACAAGAATACACGCACGGAACATTCATATTGGGCATCCACCCGCTCTCCCCTGTTGCTCGTCAGTTGCCCCGCAACAGAAAAAGAAGTCAGTACACTAACTCAAACCTGGCACGTCCTTGGGATCGATGACGAGCCCTTCCCCTTTCCCATCCTGAAACTGTGGCAGCCCCTCGTACACAATATGACTCTTCGACATCTGTCTGATCTTTGCCAATATCGCTTCCCTCTGCTGTGCTACGATCTCTTTCGTGGCGAGGTAATCGACCTTTCGCAGCATCGTGCATTGCATGATCGTTCCACCCTCGTAGTCCTTGATATAACCTGCCCATATGGCCCGATCAAGCGTGATGTTCTTCGAGAAACCTTGCTTCTTGAAATACCCAACTGCGAAGTTATCTGCGTATGTCAGAAAATGCATCATGTCGGGGTAGGTCCGTCGGATATGAGCTTTGAAATGATCCATCAGCAGGGCACCGTAGCCCTGTGAGATGTGTGTTCAGCTTTGACTCAGATGAAAGTACGATCGATCGACGTACCTTGACTTGATCTGCCGATGCCGTCGCAAAAAAAACGATCTCGGCGAAGCCGCGATGGGGAACGGCCGGTAGCAAATTCCGCCCACGACTTTATATCCTCGTTTGCAGATAGCGAGACATTTCGAGTTGGAGTCGTAAACCAGGCGAGCGATGTATTCGCGGGGCATCACAGGTAACTGTTTCTGGAAAAGCGTCTTCAGGTTCGTCAGAATGACGAACGATCGTGGCTGGCCATCATTCTCGATAGGTAGGATCTTGATCACACCCTTTCGCAGCTCCTTTGCCGAGATTTTCTCTGGTTTCAGGGGAGGCTACAAGAGAACGTCAGTGTGAAGGAGGATGGTCCACGAAGAAGCTCACAGAGATCGTAGCTGCACTGGCTGTGTCGACGGTTACGCCTGTTGCTAACAGATCCAGCTGCCCTTCGTCTAATTGGTCTTCCATCTTGACCGGTGGCTCATGTCCGTTCAGCTGCGAAAACTCCCCGTTCATCTCTGCTTGTTGTTCGCCTGTGGGTGGCGGTATTGACGCCGGAGCAGTCTGCGCTTTTGACTTCATACTCGACGTCTTCTTGCCGCTGCGTCTTCCAGGCGGACGAGTGCCGTTGCTGGAAACATGTGTCCCCACCATCCGGGATGCAAGGGGTCTGTTCTCGTCTTCGTCGTCTTCTGCGTCGCTCAATGAAGATGAGGAAATACGTCGTCTCTTTGCGGGTGGCTGTAAGAGTTCCTCGTCAAGCTGCGAAGAGACCGATGAAGGTGGTAGTTTGTCTGTGGAAGAAAGGGCTGTAAAGTGATACATGCTCAGCCGAGTTAGATGCGCATCGAACAACGGAACGCAGCCACAGCTGCTGAGAGTGTGTGCCTCGTGGCGATTGCGGGGAACTTACCGGGTGACGCCACTGCTTCTGTCAGGGGACTCGCGGCGGGCTCGGGCAGCTTGAATTGTGATCGGAGAGTTTCCATTTCTGTGTCTGTGTAGTCAAAATCCAGCAGATTCCCGCTGGCCTGTGTACGGACGGATTATAGGAACGATGAATGCTCGCAAGACATTGCACAAAAGCCATTTAAACTCCGCACCTGATGCACGGACGCGAAGGTTTGCGAAAATCCGCCTTAAATTGCTCCAGAAGCAGGCTCATCAAGCCACGGATCACGCACCTCCAATCGTTGTTCGAGACGCACTGCAATCTCCGCCCGACGCCCAAACTCCTCTCTGCCCAGTTTGTCCGGGTCCGCACCATGCTCTTTCGCGTCATGCCCGCAAGAACACTGATGGAGGTATTCCGTGGGACCATCCTCGTCGTCCGAATCATACTCTACAAGGTTGGACAAGGAATTCTCCGGCTGTTTCGGTAGGTCGTCGCGAACCACATCAGACCCGTGTGGAGGCCGGAGCCCCGAGCAAGAACCCTCGCAAACCTCGCACGGGACGTAGCGCGAGATTTTCGTCGATGTAGACGCTTCGGGGAGCGATGCTAGGTCATTGGAGGCGGGATAGAGTAACTTCATGGTCAAAGTGGTAGAGTCACGGCTTGGGAGTTATCAAACGGGAGAACTGTTCAAACGTCGGCTCCTGGTGTCACACGTGGTTATCTTGTGTGCCTCTTCAGCGATTTGCTTCCGCTTCCGACTTCGCACTCCACACTTCCTCTGGGAACGTACTAGAGGCCTCTCTTCAGCATCGCGCTCGTTCTCTCTATTTTCTACTAACAGCAAAAATTCTAGCAATCACTGTAGGCACCATCTCCACTCAAGGGGCTGCACGATACCAGCGACTCCATAAGCAGATTAGCTGGAATGAGGACTCGCAAGGATGTTTTCTGGATTCAGCTCAGGATGCGGATCATACGTCAGCGAAGAACTCTCTGCTGGGCTGGCGTCCGTGCCATTCCCCGAAAGGCCGGCCAGGGCTTTGTGTGATCCTGATCCTCTTTGTTCACTGCGCCGTTCTCAGCATCTGGTCCCACCGGCCTCTTTTCCAGCGCAGCCATGGGCCTCGTAAGCTCCTCTACCGCGAGATGGAGACTGTTGTACAGTTCGACGTTAAAGCCCACACACCGTAGACTGAAGCACGGGACGCTCCACTCGCCCGTCTCGTAGCGCCGTTTCACAGTCATTTGAGCAGGTAACGACGCGTTTTGATCTGGAGGCAGGCCGGCACTCGCTACTTGCCGACAGTGCATCACTTTTGTCTGTTAGAAAAATAGGTATCAGCATCAAGCAAGGGCCGAGTCGAACGGACCATCTCGTCCAAAGTCATCCACTCTGACAACTTCATCTCGCTTCCCGGCATAAGCGTGCATAGGTATTTCCCTAAGTACATCCACTACAAATCATTGAAATTTTACAATAGGGCCACATATTCGAAATGCGCTCACCATGTTTGGTGCACTCTCGACCACCAGGTCAATCGGCACGTTTCCCTGTATTTGTGCTGTCGGATAAAACCAGTATCCATGCATCCCACATTCTTCTACGCGAAGGGGCATGCAGATCGGCGGACGACGAATGAAGTGGATATCGCTGGAGATCATGCACGTTCATCTTCACCTTCGGTGCACATAAAGAGATGCATACCTCTGCATTGACGGTCCAGCGCTGTTGAGCTTTACACGACAATGCGATGCATATGAGCTGAAATACTTGCACTAAAGAGAAAGCTACAACTAAACTCTTCAAGACGCACCATGAGCGACACCTTTGGACCAAGCGCATCCAACAATGTCTCCGGAAGCTGGACAGGCTTGATGCCCCAAGAAACACAGGATCAATGAATGAAACAGCCGTAAACATTGCCTCGACCTTGGCTCTCCTAATTTGATCAACCTCCGCAGCCAGAGCATTACTTTGACCATAGAAGTCCTCAATCTAGAGACACGTTTCTCATCAACACCACTCAGGCACAGGTGCAGAGTATCACACCTGCTGTTTGAGCGTCTCGTTCTCCGCCCCCAGATCGGCAACCTTTCTGACCGTCTCTGTCCTTTCCTTCTCGAAACGCACAACTTCTTCCTGCCACTTGTCCTTTTGCTGCTGCGCCTTCGCGACTGTCTTGTTCAACTCTTTTTCGTGGGCAGCCCGAGCGCGACTTTCTGACTTCAATTGAGACACAAGAGTCTTCAGGCTTTTCTGCTCCTGCTGGAGCTCGTTCCTATCGGGCTGCGTAAAGAGGTGTTGCTGTATTAGACACATAGTTACTGCCTTGTCAGAATCCCGGCACGAAGCTCCAGAAGAGGAGAATGTGATGCATGTGCGAACCTTGAGCAGGTCAAGCTCGTTCTTCGCATCTTGATACTTCTTTGCCCAGAACTCGACCATTTCAGGCGCGTAAGACGCGTCGATGGATATTCTGTTACGCGCAGATACAGAGGCAAGTGGAGAGTGATCAGATTCGTTAGTTCGGCTAGGGCCGGTATGGTCCTCCACGGTGGCCGCCATGTCAGTAATTTTGAAAATCAAAGAGTCTCAATAGAGGAAAGCAAGGAAAGAAACACAAGATGCAGATTCAGAATATTCAGCTTTGAGGTGATCAACGCGGTGACGAGAGTGTTCGAACGTTGAGAATCCAGATGCAACTTTTCCTTTTATGGGAGCTGTACGGCACGAAATCAAGTTCAGATTGCATCACAATTTCTGCCGTCTGAAACACGAAATACACCCTCCTTGTCAATTCGTATATGGAAGCAATTACGGTCTGGAGGCGGAGTTAGATATATCACCACAGCCGACGTCTCCACTCTCTACCCCAATTGACTATCGGCACGATGCGCCTCAGCTCGCCAACCCATTGCTCTGGCGGGTCCCATTCGATGATAGCGACCTCCTGAATTGGAGAGCGCGATGCGCTGCGTTGTTTGAGCACGCGGGTCAAGAGATATAGAGTGGGTATGGGTAAGGAATAGATGCAATACAGCTGTATAATATCAAGGCTGGGGAAAGGGATACATTCGCTGTATGAGTTGGCTGGCGTCTGCTCGGTAGCTGTGGAGTCTATATTCGTCTTCATAGCTGTGCAAAATAGTGGTAGAGTGGATTCAGAGAGGGAGATGCGTTTCAAACCCTGAGCACGTCCAACTGCATCGCGAAACATAGCTAGGGTCCAGCGGGGGTCTGCATTCAGGGAGAGGGTCTCGGTATCCTTTGTGAACAAAGCTCGTAAAATATCACAACTAATCAGAGGCCACGGAGATGCGTCGTGCAGTGTCAGAGCAATTAACGCCGTAGAAACGTCGGAAGAAAGATCCGGGCCACGCAGCCAGCCATAAAATTCAATACGTCCTGTGACGTGGTCGCGAGTCATGCGAATAATCCGGAGAGGGCCGCAAGTCCCGTTTTACCACTTTGCCTCTCGAGAAATGGGAAGCAGCGAGCTCGTAGAGAGCTCGGCTTCTTTACATTTACAAGCGAGAGTGATTCTGGTGGTAGTCGGAAATTCCACGATTTGCAAGATTGCCATGCAACGCGACCAGAGGCCTCTTAGATCCAAACTCGAAAGGTGCGAAAGTGTAATTCTCCTTCGCGTTCGACCAGATGATGCAGGGCGAAGAGCAGGGAGGGCAAAGTGATTTGTGGGTATCTCCAGGTAAGGCATGCTGGACAACGCGTCGAAAAAATCATTATATGATGGCAAAGGAGATGTCGAAGCAGTATCTTGTGATAAGATAACGGTAAGACTGGTCAGATTATGCAGGACAGGAGAAGACCAAGGAACTGCAAACCCGGTGAAAGAGGCAGTGTGCAGGAGTGGGGCGTGGTTGGCAAATAGGCTACCCGGGAATTCCATGATATCAATGTTTGAAGCTGCTACCAGATCGATACGTTCCATCATCGGTGCAGGGGTTGCAAGGAGACGCAGGTCTGAGAAGCGGTATATATCAGATAGAATGATCGAGTTTGTGCGAATCCAATAGGGCAAGATTCAAGGGCATGCATCACACCAGCTCTGATTATGGGAGCTTTTGAAAGCAAGAACTGTTTGTTTTGCATGTGTAGAAATTTCCAAAACCCATGATTTGCCGAGGTCAAGATTGATTATTGACCACAGTTTTGGATGCTCCAGAGTGACTTCTCTCTAGTATCTGCAAATATGTGAGATTTTGATCCATCCCAGGTTGCGTATCCGTGGGGGATCAATTACTGCCAAAAAATAGAATACATGCACTAAAGTCTCAGATGGGAGATGATGCATGGGAGTTATATCATTGCGCCACGCATTAATCGCACGTATCGTGTTGCGCAGAAAGGCTACTTCATCATCAAAGATCCTGTAAATGTTTGGATCATTGACAGATGCAGTGATGCAGAAATCTGAAAGCAGATCCAGTCTCAATTGTGCAGGAGGACTCCAGTAATCGATTGCACTATGTGGAAATTCAGGTCGATATGATAATGCAGGATGATGCCAACTTCGGGATATCACAAAACTCACCTCGTCTGGAGAATGGCTTTCGGTGCATCACAAGGTTTTGAACGTGTCTCAGAATGCAGTGTTGGCTCACAGTTCCGATTTGAGAACGTCATACGGGCTTGAACTACGCTTGGTCCTAGATGATACTTGGAAGCTTGGAGAGGCAGCGCGAGTGCAGCGCGTGTTCGATGAATCGATGATGTGACTAAGACTAGCACGTGACTTAGTCGGCCCTGCCGCAAACCAGCCTTGGGTCAGCCGTACGTCGCAGATTTAGCATCGCGCTGTATCTGCACATTTTGAAAACAGAAATTCAGTCGCAATTAAGAAATATTGAGCTGTCCTTGTCAACAACATGAAGAGCAAGTGAAATTTCGAGGGGCGCCAGCACCGATGTCCAATCACATCAGGCGCCACTCTAGCGGCGCCGACTTCAACTTGTCCTTTACACTCATCTCAAGTGCAACAATGACATTTACTTCACCGCAAGAAACAGCCCATGGCTCGTTTATGACCTCAATAATATCTCTCATAACTATTCTTCAGAGATAATCCAAGTTTCGCTGAGGTACTTTGTCAAATACAGCATCTCATTTGTGATACTACAGTTACTACTCCTACAGGACAATAGCAACTTCCGTTTCTCAAGACACTTTCAAGTCGCTCGGTGAGTCAATGCAGGTCCACACACAGAGTAGCTTATTAAATGCTTCTCAGATAATTTGAATGTCAAGAATAGTGGCAGTTATCAATCGAGTCCAAATGTGGCACACGGTATTTTATCGTCAAAAACGCTCAATCAACGAGGCATTGATGGTGCAGAATAGAGCCGAATGAAGGTGCGACATCTCCATTGTCCGTTGCTGTGTTGTGATAGTGATTATTGCATGTCGGGACGGGTTTTGACCTTGACGGGATGGTTATCTTGCTTCACTCTCCTCCGTTATCGTGCATGCGGAACCAATCGGGGGAAATAGACATATTCGCAACGCAGAGATGTGGGGAACATCACTAATCAACCAAACGTAGCGTAGGCTTGCCCTGAGTATGAATGTAACACCGACAATGGCATCGTAGTAGCAGCATGATAATGGGAATCCCATCAACTGTCGAGGAGACTTCGCAAAGGCCAGAGCATATGCAGAAGGAAAGAGCAGCTTGTGGGACGATGGGGCGCCAGTGATTTCTTGACAATTCGATACCCTCGCGCTGGCGCTACGTAGTGCAGCATGCGGATCTACGCTCGACATCCGACCTTGCCGATCGATGAGGCGATGAAGCTAATGGCGACATCTAGACTCCCTTGTCCTGAACAATGAACCAAACCTACATCCTGGTTCTAGTCATGGATCTACCAAGGCGAACAATTGGCCGCAGAGCGCGCGAGAGTTTACTTGGCCCCCAGAAATGGACTCGCCGAGAAAACGGGTCCATGATCAACTCAGTAATGACATGGGCGAGCACACGTGGAGCAGTATAGTGGGCAGGCATAGGTGGGGAGGGCGCAGCGAGCACCGGGCCACATACAACGGGGCTCTGGAGTGCCCGAAAGTCAGTCATGTCATTTGTAAATTGCCGACGGACCGCCTCCACTATTTGTACCGGAGCTTGCGGGAGGAAACGGAGCTATCGTAAGTCGTACCCGCACGAGACTAGATAATGAATCGGCTTCCATCCCTCGGTTCTCGCTGTGATGTCCGCCTAGCCTGCAACCGTCTCAACGGGGAGTCTCGAGTGAAATTTTGAACCGGACATGCTACATCAATGCTCTGTTCCCAGCGGAGCAATTAAAAGAAATATGTGATAAAGGTGTGCCTCGCTACCCTTGCGTGTTGTGTGAAGGCACCATAAACGGCTAGAAGATTCGAAAGAGAACAAGAGAGCTGAATCATGTCGTTTGTGATGGACCCACTCGCGAAATCAAGCGCCCTGATGCGCCTACAACCTATAGACGAACGCGTATGATTTCAATTGAGGCGGCTGGTCACAGATCTTCACAGATGTAGCGCACGCCGCCGGAGAAGACCCGAAGCTACCGTCGACTGTGGAGAGAACCTGTGCTGAACAAAGGATCAAGCGGGACATTGCGACGGACGTAACCCCACTCCTCGCCTTGCTTTGCCACAGATGTTATCGAGGTCCGATGAATGATGATAAGGCGAATGCACCCCAGAAACCCACCAAATGGTCACAGCATGGACACGTTCTGCCTCACAGGACTGATGAAACGAGGCAGGGAATATTGCTCGCCTGCCGCTGGAAGAGAGGACGCCCGAAAGGAGACAATGGACGCCGGCTTGCGGCATGGGAACAATGAGCCCGCCTCGCTTTTGGTTCGGAACCTAATTCCAACACGCGAGGGAAGTCATTACAGCGATGTCTGAGCCGTACCTTCAACAGTTTCTTGAGAAGGCAGCGGGCGCTTCTTCGATGGTATATCTAGAGAACCGAAGAGAGTGAAAGGTCAACCATTCACCGTACCACTAAGTCTTACCTGCCTCTCCCCTACAAATTACACATCAGCACCTTCAAGACATCAACATGTCTGACTACTACGGCGACGACTCGTTTGATGACGAGCTATCCAGTGCGTTATATATTTATATACCATTTCAGAACTTCACTACATATTAACGCGAATCGACCCGCAGCACCTGGCGCAGGTCCGTCGCGCCCCAACCCTATGTCGACGAGACACATGGTGAGAGCGATCACACAGACGAGTCGGTAAGTCTGGAACTTAGCTTCAGACCTTTCAACACGCCACTCATACTTAGGTGCTCTTAGGACGAGGACGTTCACCTTCCTCGGGTCAGGGAGGCTTCTATACAGCCGTGGCCTTACGCCTACATCGCCCACGGTGGACACCCTAGCTCTTATGCGCCACTCACATATCCCTCGCTCCCTGAAGCCAATCTTGAGGTTCCAGCCTCCTTCGCGCAACGCGCGCCCGCCCGGGCCGTCCAATGGGACGACGACAACCAGATGACGTGCCCATGGTCATTCCCGGTTCCACTTCCCGCCACACACACTTACACGGAGGCGGCCACACGCAACATCCCTACATCTACCTTCTCGACACTGGTGTATCATATCGAGGTCGAGGAACGCCCTCGAATGCGCGGCGCTGCGCCCTTCTCCTCACTGTTGGGCGCCGTCTATCCGATCCAGGGTCCGTGGAGAGACATGGCACGGGAGATCGTGGAGGCGCCGCGCGACATCGTCCTCCGGGTGTTGGCAGAGGTCCCTCCGCGGATGCCTGTCGAGGAGGTCCCGAAGCCCGTCCCAGAGCTGCCGCCGTCACCAGAAACCGCCTCGGAGCCGGTGCCGCAGGCGCACCACGTAAATATGGAGGAGGGGCTGAGGCGGAAGAAAGCGAGGGAAGCAAAGGGAAGCGAGGGGGAGAAGGAGGGAGGAAGCCAGGGAGGGACTGGCGCGAAGGCGGGGAGGCGCATAGTCAGGAGGCCGCGCATGCCCCCGATCGCGGGGTGTGGGCTGTTTTCAGTCAGGCTGCCGAGCCACTATGCGGCGAGAGGGAGAGAGATGGCGGGGGTGCAAAGCCAGATCCATGTGGTCCATCCACAGGCGCACGGCAGCGCCCCCCAAACAGAATACAATGACATCGACGACGTCCACCTACAGGGTGGAGATACTCCATAGGTGAGCCAGTCCCCGAGAGTGTACCGCAGTCCATCGAAGGGCCCTCGACGGCGACACCTGGGGAGGAACAGAGAGGCGCGCGAAAGCGCAAGAGGGCAGATCCTCATGTCTGCGACGGCACCGACGGGTGCAGCAAGCGGCTGTCGTGCCCGTACGACATGCCCCGACACAAGGCGACTCTGCGTCATGGAGGAGAGCGCAGGTTTGCATGCGACGACTGCAAAGCCCCATTCGTGCGCAAAGATGAAGTCCTTCGCCACAAGCGGGATCACTGCCCGAACAGGGCCAGGACAGATAACGGCGAGGATGGTCCCTCGCAGGGCCCGAGAGGCGATGGTCCAGAGGGAGGCGGAGGGGGCATGGGGGTCATGGGGAATAGTCTGCTCAGCGGATAGAGCTGAAGGTGCGCACCGTTCGCTTTCATTTTCTCTTCACTCGCGTTTTTGTTTCGCGCCGCACGCCATCGATGCCTTCGCCTTTCCTTACCTTACCACCGTCGTTGTTTTGCCAACCTTTTGCGCTCGGATCGATTCGGTTGGAAGCTGACTCGCTCTGTGTTTTCGCAGGACTCTGCTCGTGGTCGACAACTGGTCGACATCGTCCAGCCCGGCATTGCACGACGGATGGGAAACTGGTCGTTATGTAAGCTATCATACCGCCGGGGGCGCTCATTGCATCGTCGACTTCGTCCACGACGGCACCTCAGCGACAAGGGTTCGATAAGCTCATCTCTAACGAGGTGGATCACATCTATCACGGGGATATCTCGTTGTACAGTCTGTTCACTCCAGCGTTTCTTTACAAATATCTATCTATTGTCTTTCGAACTCGAGCCCTGCTGGGATACGGCTACCTTCTTCAACAATGAACTAGACTAGGCGGAGTAAGTATTTCCTCGATTATTTACTGATTTCACCCATTGCGGCTGAACGTCAGCTCTGACAAGACTATCGACACCTGCACTGCAGCAGCATCGAGCTCAGTGTATGGTCAGTGTATGTTCCTCTGTCCACTCCATTCACGTCGTTCGTAAATCCAGATGGGCGAGGCAACGACAGTGATGGAGGTTGAAGCTGCCATTGCTGAGAACGAGGCAGCATTCTCGCCCGATATACATTGGCGATGCCGCTTTTTGTACGCTTGCTCTTTCATAGTCTTTCATCCACAGTTCTCACATGCTATAACACAGTACTTCCTTCTTGCCACTCTTCCCCGCAACGACGGTCCATCAATCCTCTTCAATGCGCTCACTGCTCTGAATTAAACGGCGTACGTCGGCTTCATTGTGCACCTGAACGGCATCATATCTGTCTTGCGATTGTGTGAGCGTTGAAGTACGGGCTGGAGGCTCTGTCCGTCAACAAGGGAGGCTCTGGAAGGATGATCAAAGATTTGCTGCAGGGCCGGACAATGTATCTGCGAGTCTCATCATGAATTTAGTGCGTTGTTTGGCAATCACTTGTGGAAGCAGGATTAAAAATTGCTCACTGATAGCGATTTCGATTTGGAAGTAACAACCGCCACCACGGCGGTGCCGTGCTATTCGCTTTTCTTGGAGAATTAAGAGTGGGCGTCATTGAAGCTGTTTGGTTCAAAGGTGGGAGAGACACGATATTGGACCTGCTGAACTCGAGGACTCTCAATATCCATTTCTCCCCTACTGATCTAGTTCGATCTCATATAGAATCTTTGCTGGTAAAGGCCTGTCATGACTTCGATCTATGAAAAAGTTCCGCAGGGATAATATTCCTAGGAGTATGAGTGGCGCGCGGCGGTGTTTTCCGAGAATTCAAAGCCACCTTCTGACGACTTGCGCCTTCGTGCATCCTGTTTGTCCCCGAGATGATCGAAGCAACGACGCCCATCATTCCGATCACAAGGCTCCGGGTCTCTTTCCAAAACAGGCGAGGTGGCTAGACACAAACGCGTTTGTCACGTTGTGTGGCGAATGGTGGTGGCAGCGGAGGTCCAAGTGTTAGCCGATGCGTGGTGCCAAAGCGACACTGGTGGCCCTCAAGTGTATAAAGGCTCGCCGTTCTCTCCTCTTTCTCTCCATCACACTCTCTTCCTCCCCACCACCACTATTACCCTTGTCTTCTCTCATGCACTTCGCTACTTACCGTCCTTTCCGTGCCCTCCTCCATCCGTACAAGTACATTTCATCCATGCCGTTTGCCACTTCCCACATTGAACTTCGACGCGCTCTAGGTTATTAGGCACGATCGCCTCAAGCACGACGTCAAGTTCATAGGTAAGCCTTTTTGACCACTGTTCGTATACATTGATGCTCAACGCCGCACTCACAGGCACGATCGTCTTCAAGCACGACAGCAATTTCACTGGCTGCGTTGTATCTTCTGGCGACACCGCCCTGGAATCTGCGGCTTTGGTCTGTGGCATTGGGCTCTATCGTTCTCTGGAGTGGCTTCGACGTCTGGTTGCTGGTGTGTCTCTTCAACATGTCTGGGTCTTGCCTTGCTCGTCCTCTTGCTCGCTTTCTCACTGGTGGTTCTCGTTCTCGGCGCTTTGATGTCCTTGGTCCTTGGGTATAGTCTTCTCGCTCTTCGCTGTGTTCTCTGCTCTCTCTGTGTCCTCTCCCGGCTGTGTCTTTTCTGCTCGCTTTGGCTCTCTGGCTCTGTTCAATCCGGTCCTCGCTGTCTCCTTCTCTCGCTGTGGCTTTGCTCTTAGTTTCTGGTTTCTCATGTCAATCTTTCCTCGTCTATCTCAGCCTCGTCTCCTTGCTCGTCTTTCTTGATGCTCGGCGACCCTGGTCTATCTCGGCGACGTTCCCAATCTCTCTCGTTTCTCTCGCTTCCTTGTTTGACAGTGTAAGTACACCTAACCATTCTATCGCTTAGATTACGCACCGCGACACACGCCTACTTCAAGGTGCAAGAGTTCGGGTCGCCAGTTAGGGGGCGTCAGCCCCCGGTGAGTCTTTATTCCTCTTCGCCGTCGCATATACTGAGTGGCCAACACGTCTTACATTTCCAGGTACGTCTCAATTCGACTGTTCACCATATCTTCCGCCCTCACTTCAAGTATCCATTGCTACACCAAGTCCGCCGCACAGGTAAAGCCTAATCCCGTATTCTTTGACACGATCGCCTCAAGCACGACGTCAAGCTCATAGGTACGTGCTTTTGACCACTGTTCATATATCCTTGATGCTCAACGACGCACTAGCAGGCACGATCGTCTTCAAGCACGACAGCAAGTTCACTGGCTGCGTTGTATCTTCTGGCGACACTGCTCTGGGATCTGTGGCTTTGGTCTGTGTCTGTGGCTTTGCGCTCTATCATTATCTGGAGGTGGCTTCGACGTCTGGTTGCTGGTGTGTCTCTCGAACGTGTCTGGGTCTTGTCTTGCTCGTCCTCTTGCTCTTTGTCCCACTAGTGGTTCTCGTCTCTTATCATTATCTGCTGCGCTTTGATGTCCTTGGCTGTGGTCGGCTCGCTCTGTGTTCCCATCTCTCTGTGTTCTCTCCTCGATCTGGCTTCCTCACTCTGTCTGACTTGCTTCTCGTCCTCGCTTGGTCTTCTCTCCTGGCCTTGTCTTCTTTCTGCTCGCTCTGGCTTTCTCGCTCTGTTCGACTTGGTCCTCGCTATCTTCTTCTCTCGCTGTGGCTTTACTTTTCATGGCAACCTTTGCTCGTTTATCTCAGTCTCGTCTCCTTGCTTGTCTATCTTCTCTGGCCTTTCTTCATGCTCGGCGGCCCTGGTCTATCTCGGCGACGTACTTGGTTTCTCTTGCTTCTCTTGCTTTCTTACTTATAATCATTCTTCTCTGGTACATCTGACCTTCTCAGCCCATCTCGGTCGCGAATATTTTGTCAGTGTAAGTCCACTAACCATTGTATCACCTAGATCCCGCACTGCCACACACGCCTATCCTCAAGCTGCAAGAGATCGGGTCGTCAGTTAGGGGGTGCTAGCCCCCGGTGAGTCCTTCATTCCTCTTTCCACTGTCGACAATACTGAGTCGCCCACACGTCTTCCATATCAAGGTACGTCCCCATCCGGCTGTTCATCATTTCTTTCCTCACTCCAAGTTTCCATTGCCACAAAGTCCACCACTCGAAGCCGGATGATGTATCAATTGGCACGATCGCCTTCAAGCACGGCCTCAAATTCACTGGGCAACATAACCAACGATCTTCTGTGACATCCACCCTCAGGCATCTTGGCGACGTTACCTTGTGTCTCTCCCGCTGTGTTCCCTGTCTTGCTCTGGATCGCTGCCCGACGGCGCGCTGATGTCGTGCCTGTGCATTTGTTCTCTTGCCTACATTCTATGTGGCGCTTTTCTCTGTCTTACTTGCTCGCTCGTCTCGCTCTGCTTGTGTCCTATTCTTGCTTGCTTGCTCATTCGTCTATGTGGTTCTTTGGCACTGGTCCATCTGGGCAACTTCTTCAGTATCTCTGGTCAGACCTGCTTTAATTTCTCCATCAATGGAAAGCTTTACGTTTTCAGACCACAACGCCGACTTTACTTGCGCAGGACGACCGTGCAAGAGATGGGGTCGTCAATGAGGGGAAGTCAATCGTTCGTGAGTTTCATGATCCGCATTCCGTTTCCACAGATGTTGATTCAGCGACAGTTCCTCGACTGTCTCTATATACCGCAGCAAGATTCACCTTCTCTAGGGGCCGCCTGGCATCTCAGGCGATGTACTGTCGCTCGATAATAGTGTATCTCTCGAAATATATCTTGGTCTTGTCTCCTGGCCTTCGCCTGGCTGGTCTTGCTGAGCTTGCGCTCTTTGTTCTTGGTTCCATCTTTCTTGCATCTCTCGCTTGATCGCTCTGATGTTCCACTCGCCTAATCTTGTCCTGTCTCTTGTCCTGTCTCTTGTCTTTGAAATCCTCGTGCTTCTCCTCTCTCTGCTTCTCCTGTCTGTTTTTCTCGCGCTGCTTGGCCTCTGCCTGCGCTTTTCCCCTCGTATTCTGCTGTTAATTTTCGCCATGCTTTTCATTCTCGCCCTGCTTCTCTTTGCCTGTATCTGGTTTCACTCAGGTGCAACTAACAATCCTTCTCCAGATTAATTCGACCGGCATTCATGATAACATAGTTATCTCGCCAAGTAAAGGACGATCCTCCAAGAGATGGGATCATCAACGTCGAGGTCTACGCTTGTGATTTATCTCTTCTGTATACTGTTCTCGCAGCTGCTGACCGCCCCACACGTCTTCCTTTAGTCGTCGTCGAGAAACTGCCAATCAAGAAATATATGGTATGGACATGGGAGCAGGGGTCCCCCTTCTCTCCTTGCCCACTAACCAATTGAGATGCATTCATGGACAGTGTGTATGATATCACAGTTGTCCCTCTTGAACGAATATTCAGCACGAATCTTGCGCGTGTCCGTGTGTCAAAAACCCTGACGAGTATAATACCTGCCGAGATCACCCTGCCGTTTTGGTTCCGCAGGACTATAAGTAATCGAAGTAAATGCCTACATCAGTGTTGTACGAGTACCAAGAGATTGGATCGAAGGAGCCTATGAATGAGATTTGGAGTCTCAGGGTAGGAACATAAAGTACAGCATCCCTATATCGTAGAATGATTCACATGATTACGCTGTAGCATACCATGACATACAGAGTGAACTTACCTCTTCACTGTGGGCTGAAACGGACGATGGGAACGATGGTCAACAGCTCATCAACCCTCTCCTGCGGCAGCTTTGATATGATGATCTCGACTTTTTGAACGGGAGATCGCGATGTACTGCGCTGTTTGAGCACGCTGGTCAAGAGATCTAGATCGGACTGAGGAGAGAGTCGCAAGTCATGCAAATGTATGCATTCCAGGCTAGGGAAAGGAACGAGCTCGCCACACGAGTCGGCTGGCGTCTGCCCCGAAGCTGCGGTATCCATCTGCGTGTCCATAGCTGTGCAAAATATTGATAGAGTGTACACAGAGAGGAAGATATGTTCTAGGTCCCGAGCAAGTTTGATTGCGTTACGAAACATCGCCAGGTCCCAAGCGTGGTACACGGCCAAGGAAGAAATAACAGTCTCTGGGGTGAGTAAAGCTTCTAAGATGTCGCAATCAAACAGTGGCGGTCCAGCTTTATAGTCGAGCATCAAAGTAAATGACGCCATGTATATTTCAGATGAGTCATGAGAATTGCAATGATGCAGCCAACCATCAAAACGAGTCCATGATGTGCATAGGTGAACCATCAGGACAGTACGAAGATGGGGTGCAAGTCCCGTTTTCCCACTTTGTCTCTCGAGAAATGGAAGAAGCGAGTGCATAGAAAGCCCCTCTTCACACGTTAAAAAGAGATTCATGGTAGCAAGGGGTGGAAATTCCACAACTTCAAGGAACGCCATACAACGTGACCAGGATCCTCGCAAACCCAAACTCGAGAGGCGAGAGAGTGCGAATGTCCTTTGTGGTTGATCATATGACGAAATAAGACAAGGAGGGAGTGAGTTCCGCACGGTGAGTGTCTCCAGAGAACGCATGTTAGACAATGCATCGAAAAAAGTGTTGGATGAGGAGATGGAGTGATTCGCAGTGTCATCATGATGCACCTCCAGGCTGATTAAGTTATGAAAGACTGGAGAGGACCAAGGAATCGCTATCCCGGAGAAATAAGCAGAGCGCAAGAGGGGGGCATGGCCAGAGAATAAGTTCCTAGGGAGTTTTGTGATTGAATGGTTGTGGGCCGCCACCGACAGGTCAATATGTTCCATTATCGGCGCTGGAGTTTCAAAGAACTGCCCTTTTGGAAAAAAGTCCACGTGGCTGGACAGGATGATTGCCTTGATGCGAGGCCAATGCGGCGTGATCAAGTCGGCAGACCCTCCAATGAGGGGGCCTTCGAAAACAAGAGTTGTTTCTTTTGCGCGCTTCAACATTTCCGAAACCCAACTTTTACCGAGATCAAGACTAATTTTTGTCCAAAGTTTCGGGTGTTCAATGGTGACTTCTCTCCAGTAGCGACAAACATGCGAGGCTCTGATCCATCCCAAGTAGCGGCGCCACGGGGGATCGATAACCTTTAAGATAGAGAAGATATGTGCTAGAACCTCCGATGGGAAGCGATGTATGGGGATTATATGGTTGCGCAGCTCATGGATAGCGCGAATTGCAGTCCGTAGATAGGCTAATTCGTCATCAAAGACCCTGAGAGCATTCGAATCACCTGAGGGTGCAGTGGCGCTTATATGGGAGAGCGTAGTCAGTCTTGATTGCAAGGGAGGACTCCAGTAGTTGATCGCACTGTATGGACTGGTCAGATCACTGCACCATCGCAATGGTCCCAAATACAGTAGATCAGGATACTCACCTGGTCTCGATAGCGACCGCTTCCGTATCACAAGGTTTCACCTGTATACTAGAAGAAGATGGCTCAAGAGCTCTCAAGAGTCTGATTCGACGGCATGTGGGTGTGGACTGCGTGTGAAGACGCAGAATCCAAGCATTCGAGCGACTATAGCCACGTGACCTTGCCGTGCAAAGTAACAAGGCGCTTAACGGCAGCTGCATCCACGTCCAAAGCCATCGAGCGCCACTCCAGCGGCGCCAAGTTCAACTTGTCCTCCTACATACACCTCAAGTAGTCTGCTTTCTGCGCGGGTGGCTTAAGAGGAGGTCGGTATCGTAGACTTTACCAGTGCCGGAGTTTAATCTATTTGCTGATCAAACGTAGTCCTCGCGCAGCGGAGTGTAAAAGTATCCGTATGTGCGACCATCGGTCGCCTTGTCGAAAACTTCATATTGCAACTATCTATGCTATTCTACTATGGCAGACACAACTGAGCAGTGAGGACCCCTTCCAATCTCCTATAAAGGAAGACAGATATCCAGAGACCAAGTCAGAAGTTGAAGGAGGATCGCATACGCTTCTACCTATGGGAGACTGACATCAAGAACTGCAATGACTTTTGTTCGACCGCTCAAAACAATGACTAGTTCACGACATTAATCCTGTCTCCTAAAGATTTTCTCAAGAAATACTACGGCGATGCTTTCTCAGATCCAGCCAAACTGCCCATCGTTGCGGCACAACAATATCAATTGTTCATCCCAAAGCGTCTTTCTTGTCTTTCTGTGATAATACACCTTTTCTAAGCCTAGACGCACTCAAAAAACGTGTTTCTCAGACCTTGCGCGTGCAAAGAACGGCAGCTGTTCATCCGTCGAGTCAGCTGTGGCATACGGCATTACAACCATCGGGAGTTGCAGTTGATAAGGTGTAAAGCGGTCCTAAATATAAATGAAGGCGCACTATCTGGCCCTGCTGAGACGTTGAACCCTCTGAGGTGATAATCTCTACCTCGTCCATCAAGATGTCTTGCAGAAATATTTGCCGAACGGGGACATCCATAACACAAAGGTGCAGCGAATAGCAAAAGCTCTTGTATCGTATCAGCTTGTCCATTTGTAGCAAGCAGTGGGGCATTGAGGATTTCATGACATCTGCAGAGTCTGTTGAGAGAGTCCGACTCGAGTGTACAGCCTGTAGACAGAGAGAATAAAAGGATCGGACAAAAATGAGAACCCATGTTCCTGATCGCAAGATACCCTCGCAAAGCAGTACGTACCGAAGCATTCTTATCTGTGAGGCGATGAAATTGGGTACGACACACAGACCATCTCTTCATAAACGATAGCTCGATCACACACATTCAAGCTTCGCTGTGCTCTGTCGACACTGACAATGGTCGACGAGCAGGTGGCTTCCCATCTCCACTTGAGGACGCCTCCGGATACTCACGCGCCGAGAGGACCAAACCGATGGGCAGTTCAAGGAGAATACGCCGATGGTTGGCTGTATCTGTTCCGCCTATGGCTGTCCACGATGCCGCGGTGCAGGCCCTAGACTGCCGACCAAATCAGTCATCCCGATTGTGCATTCATCACTGAGCGCCCCCACCTTCGCACCGGGGTCATCGTAAGTCGCACTCCGACAAGAACAGGCCCTAAATCTACGGTCATGCGTCGTGACATTCCGACGAGCCTGCAATCGTCTATATGCGGAATCCTGAGCAAGCTGATGAGCCCGTTATGCTCCAACGATCCTCTACTCCCGAAAAAGCGATGAGATAAACATGGCACAATGCTGTGCCTTGCTACCCCTACGTATTGTGCGGAGACACCAGAAGCGGCTAAAAGTTTCGATTCCAGAACACAAGCGGGCTGCATTATGCCGTTTGCGATGGAACCATCCGTAAAATCAAGCACCCTGATGCGCCTACAACCTATCAACAATCGGCGCGTAATTTCAATTGCGGCGGCCCGTACCAGATACAAGGCATGGCGCTGACGGGAGCCAACTGTCAAAAGAAGCTGTGCAGAACAAGGGAGTAAGCGGGTTGTTACGACACGTGTAACCCCGCTCCTCGCATGGCTTTGCCACAGATGTTATCGACATCGGATGAACAACGATAACGTCGAACGTACCCCGGAAATCCGCCGAATGATGACAGCCTGGACGCATTCTGTCTCACAGGACTGATGGGACGAAGAAAATATTGCACGCCTGTCGCTGGAAAAAAAGAATTCGCCCGGAAGGAGAATATATCACTAATTTGCGGACCCACCTTGCGCTTAGGTCGGAGCCTAATTCCAACAGAGGAAGGAAGGTATCACAACGACTTCTGAGCGTTCCTTAAACATTTTTCTTGTGGAAGGCGGTGGGCGCTTCCTCCTCTGTAGCGTCAAGTCTGACCCACCTTTCCCCTACTGACCGCCACAACGCTATTGAGCCACTCAACAACACATCCTACGCAACATTATCCACCTGCCCAGCAATGTCGTGGTGCTATAATGACGGCCGTGACGCCAAGGAAGACCTCTTCAGTATGTTCTGCATGTGCGTGTCATTCGAGTACGTGAACACGAACTTGCCCACAGCTCCTGGCGCAGGCCCGTCGCGCTCCCAAACCTATGCCAACGACGAGTCGGTAAGTCCGAAACTTAGCTCCAGAATATCAACACGCTGCTTATGGTTCCACATTCCTAGGACGAGGACACCCACCCTTCCGCACAGCCGTGGCCCTATACCTACATCGCGCATGGGGGACACCTGAATCCCCTCGTGCAACTGCCGCCTCCATCCCTCCCTGGAACCTACCCCGAGGGTCCGACCCCCTTCGCACCACACGCGCCCGCCCAGGCCGCCCACTGGGACGACGGCAACGACGAGTCAACGAGCGCATGGCCGTTCCCGGTTCCAGTCCCCGCCACTCATGCATACACGGAGGAGGCTCTACGCCATGTCCCCGTCTCGACCTTCTCAACATGGGTGGGTGCATTGGACCGTGTTGAGGTCCCTCAGAGGCACGGCGCGGCGCGTTTCTCCTCGCTGCTGGGCGCCGTCCAGCCGATCCGAGGTCCATGGAGCGACATGGCGCGGGAGATCGTGGATGCGCCGCGCGACACCGTCCTTCGGGTGTTGGCAGAGGTGCCTCCGCGGGAGCCCGTCGAGGAGGTCCCGGAGCCCATCCCAGAGCTGCCGCCATCACCAGAGACCGCCTCGGTGCCGGTGCCGCAGGCGCACCATGTGGATGCGGAGGAGGGGCCGAGGCGGAAGAAGGTGAGGAACGAGAAGGGAAGCGAAGGGGAGGGGAAGGGTCAGGGAGGAAGCCAGGGAGGGACTGGCGCGAAGGCGGGGAGGCGCATAGTCAGGAGGCCGCGCATGCCCCCGATCGCGGGGTGTGGGCTGTTTTCAGTCAGGCTGCCAAGCCACTATGCGGCGAGAGGGAGAGAGACGGTGGGGGTGCAAAGCCAGATCCCTGTGGTCCATCCACAGGCGCACGGCAGCGCCCTCAAACAGAATACAGTACATCGACGACGTCCACCCACAGGGTGGAGAACCCCACAGGTGAGCCAGTCCCCGAGGCTGTACCGCAGTCCATCGAAGGGCCCTCGACGGCGACACCTGGGAGGAACAGAGAGGCGCGCGAAAGCGCAAGAGGGCAGATCCTCATGTCTGCGACGGCACCGACGGGTGCAGCAAGCGGCTGTCGTGCCCGTACGACATGCCCCGACACAAGGCGACTCTGCGCCACGGAGGAGTGCGCAGGTTTGCATGCGACGACTGCAAAGCCCCATTCGTGCGCAAAGATGAAGTCCTTCGCCACAAGCGGGATCACTGCCCGAACAGGGCCAGGACAGATAACGGCGAGGATGGTCCCTCGCAGGGCCCGAGAGGCGATGGTCCAGAGGGAGGCGGAGGGGGCATGGGGTCATGGGGAATGGTCTGCTCAGCGGATAGAGCTGAAGGTGCGCACCGTTCGCTTTCATTTTCTCTTCACTCGCTTTTTTGTTTCGCGCCGCACGCCATCGATGCCTTCGCCTTTCCTTACCTTACCACCGTCGTTGTTTTGCCCTCGTCTTGCGCTCGGATCGATTCGGTTGGAAACTGACTCACTCTGTGTTTTCGCAGGACACTGCTCGTGGTCGACGTCGTCCAGCCCGGCATTGCACGACGGATAGGAAACCGGTCGTTATGTAAGCTATCATACCGCCAGGGGCGCTCGTCGACGACGGCACCTCAGGCCTCAGGCCTCAGCGGCAAGGGTTCGAAAAGATCCCTTGTCACGAGGTTGATCACATTTATCACGGAAATTTCTTGTACAAATCATTCTCTTCGGCTCTGTTTCCGAATAACTATTCCTTCTCATTGCCTTTCGAACTCGAGCCGTCCTGGCATACAGCCAATTCCAACCAGACTGAGCCGAGTAACTATCTCGATTTTGTACCAAATTCATCCATTGGAACTGATCATCAGCTCTGATGAGACAACTAAGCGTCGAACTCAGCGAAGCATTCGTAAGTGCGCTACTCTGTTCTTTTCCATTGATGTCAGATGGGTAAGGCGATCTCAGTGGTAGAGGCTGAGGGTGCAGTTGTTGAGGGCAAGGTTACGAATGTATTCTCGGTGGACCAACTGGGGACTCGGAGGGTTGTTGATGTCGGAGGAGCAGTGCATCAAGCTGGAGAAGGAGCGAGTTGCACAAAAGCCTGGACGAATTAGGGTCGTCCACAAGAGATCGGGAGGTAGGCTCCATTCGTGGCGGACTTCAAGGACGACCAGTTCGGGACGATCGACGCCCATGTAAAGCGGCCGCAATCACAGGCGGGTTTTTAATCAGAGTCGGGAAGACGCTCAAGGTGCAGTACCACCCGGCTTCACATAGTCTTCACATACCACCCGGCAGCTAGGTTTGACATTGACGCGTATTCATGTCTGCACGGAAACACGCGCATACACACAGCCAGGCAACCTCGATGCCAGCACCTATTATGGCGCTTTTCCGATAAAAAGGGCCCAGATCACACGATACGAGGGTACAGAGATCGTACAAGACGATATCTGTGACTGCCTCCCTCAAGCACGAACTTCACCCCGATTTCGTACAACATCGCGTCCTTCCCTCGACCCTATCCACTCGACCCTATTCGCTGTTGAATGCGTCTTGATGATCTTCTCGGAGAAAAAACAGCTCGTGTAGGACGTCATGGAACAGCTTGGCGTGTCAGAATAATTTGGGCTCAGTGCAGGCAGCGAATTCGAAGGGTGCTGAGATGCGGAGGGTCGGAACTAGTCGCCGGTCTGGACGTGCTGATTCTAGATGAGCCTATGTCTGGTGAGCGGCATTCTCTAGTATCAAAAGATTTATCACTGAAACCTCGGCGTAGGTGTGGATCCTTGTCTGTTTCCAAAGTGGCTAGTGTACTCCATGCAGTCGTGCACGACTGAGAGAATCGATAGATCAGCCTGCGTACGTCTCTCCCAGTATGAATCTGGTGCGTTGTTAGGCAATCGCTTGTGGAAAGAGAATTGAATTTGAGCCCTTCTTAACCGTTTGGATTTAGCAGTAATTACGACTATCGGGATGTTCTCGTGCTATTCGCCTTTATTGCAGGATTCGGAGTACTAGGCGTCATAGGAGTTGTTTGGTTAAAGGTGCGAGAGACGAGATGATGCACCTTCTAAACTGAAGAACTCTCCCTACTGATCCACGTGTTCCGTTCGAGTTCGTATAATTATTTGCTGGTAAAGGGCTGCTATCATCCAGGGTTTGCAAAACAAGTACAATACCACTGTGACCATGAGTGGCGTGGCGCGTACGAGACGCAAAGCCACCCTTGCGGCACTTCGTGCCGGGATGATCGTAGACTAATCGTGGTCAACGACCATTAGCCGATTGCACACGCCGATCACGAGGTGGCTGGGCCGAGAAGCGTGGCGAATGTCGGTGGTCAACTGTGCCCCAAAGCCACATTGGTGTATAAAAGGCCTGCCGCTCTCTCCTCTTTCTCTTCACCACACTCTCTTCCCTTCCACCACCGCCATTACCCTTGTCCTCTCTTATGTGCTTCGATACTTAGTGTCCTCTCCATTCCCTACTTCATCTGTACAGGTACATCTTATACACGCCGCTCGCCGTTACTTCCACCACTGAACCTCGACGCGCTCTAGGTTATCAGGCACGATCGCTTTCAAGCACGACATGAAGTCTACAAGTACGTGTTGTTGACCACTTTTCTTTCATCACTGATACTCAACGACGCATCAGCAGGCACGATCGCCTTCAAGCACGACAGCAAGTTCACTGGCTGCTCTGTATCTTCTGGCGACACTACTCTGGAATCTGTGGCTTTGATCTGTGGCATTGGGCTCTATCGTTCTCAGGAGGTGGCTTCGACGTCTGGTTGCTGGTGTGTCTCTTCAACATGTCTGGGTTCTGTCTCGCTCGTCCTTTTCTCGCCGTCTTCCTCTTCCTCCCACTAGTAGTTCTCGTCTCTCTACAATATTCACTGCGCTTTGATGTCCTTGGCTGTCTTCTGCTTGCTCCTCGCTGTCTTCTCTGGTCGCTCTGTGTTCTCGCCTCTCTGTGCTATCCTAGCTGTGTCTTTTTTCTGCTTGCTCTGGCTTGCTCGCTCTGTTTGACTTGGTTCTCGCTGTCTGCTTCTCTCGCTGTGGCTTTGCTCCTCGTTTCTGGCTTCTCATCTCAATCTTTGCTCGTTTATCTCAGTCTTGTCTCCTTGCCGTCTATCTTCTCTTGCCTTTCTTCATGCTCGGCGGTCCTGGTCTATCTCGGCGACGGTCTCGGTCTCTCTTGCCCCTCTCTCTTTCTTACTTATGGTTCTTTTCTGGTGTATCTTGGCAACATTCTCAGCCCATCCTTGGTAACGAATATCTTGTCAGTGTAAGTACACCTAACCATTTTATTGCTTAGGTCGCGCACCGCCACACACGTCTACTTCTAACTGCAAGAGATCGGGTCGCCAGTTAGGGGGCGTCAGCCCCCGGTGAGTCCATCATTCTCTTCCCGCTGTCGCAAATACTGAGTCGCCCACACGTCTTACACTTCCAGGTACGTCTCCACTCGGCTGTTCATCACTTCTTTCGTCGATGAAACCTTGCTTGCCCCAGTCTGATGTTGTAATGGTTTGACGGTTCCTATGTTTCCGTCTCTTCTTTTCTCTCATCTGTTTCAAATTGTCCCGGCGCTTGTCTTTCAAACCCTCTAGCTTGTCTCCCTTTCCCTACTTGTCACCTACGGCCTCCGGATTGTTCTGCTCGCTCTTCTTAGCTTGCTCGCTTCGCTTTATACTCTCGCCCTGCTTGTCGTTCTCCCTCCGCTTTTCTTTCTCACTGTGCTTCTCACTCTCGTCTCGCTTCCTGCAAATTATCCTGGTCCCTCTGGCCCTTCACTTGTGGAGACATTCCGTCTTGACAATCTACCTTCACAAAGGACGATCCTGCAAGAGATGGGATCGTCAACAAGGAGGTTGGCACTCCCTGTAAGTTGTCCCTTCAGCATACAGTTTTAACAGCTCCTGACCGCTCCCACTTTTTTTCTAGTGACACGTGGCCATTGATTCGCCAGTTAATATGCCTACGATTCTGATTGAGGCGGAGGGGTTTGAGCAACAATGGTCTCATTGCCCACTGTGCTATCAATGACTTCGTTGACGATGTATATGATAAGATAATTGAACCACCATTGAGTGAACCTTTCCGTACGCATCAGTTCCGCAATAGTTGGCACCAAATGTCCCACATAGTCCCGTTTATATTGTATTAAAATTTCTTCTTATCTGAGACTAAGAACACACAGTACAGCATTCCCTGTATCGTATGTCGCTTCGTATATGAGAGCAGCCCGATATTCATCCAGATCTATCCCCTTGGGTCACTTCTTGTTTATTCGCGCCAACACACAATCGGCACGATGGTTCTGAGCTCATCAAACCACCTCTGCGGCACGCTCCAGTCAAGATCGACTTCTTGGATAGGAGACCGCGATGTACTGCGCTGTTCGAGTACGCGGGTCAAGAGATCTCGAGTGGATGTGGGTGAGGATTGGAAGTCATGTAAATGTATGGATTCAAGGCTGGGGAAAGGCAAGTGCTCGACAAACGAGTCGGCTGGTGTCTGCTCGGTCTCTGTCTTCGTGTCCATAGCTGCGCAAAACAATGGTAGAATGGATTCAGTGAGGGAGATGTGCTTCACACCCTGAGCACGTTCGATTGCGCTGCGAAACATCACCAGGTTATGAGGGATGTCTTGGGCCAAGGAAAGAATCACAGTCCCTGGGGTGAGCAAAGCTCCTAAGATGTCCAATCGAACGTCGGTTGTCGGCCGGGTTCATATCGAGGGTCAAAGAAAATGGTGCCGTGTCTGTTTTGGAAGAGTAATAAGATTGATGAAGTTGACAATGCAGCCATCCAACAACATAAATTCGGTGTGTGGACTTATGGCGAGTATCCAAATGGTACGAAGAGGGGGTGTAAGTCCCGTTTTCCCGCTTTGTCTCTCAAGAACTGGAAGAAGGGAGCGCCTGTATAACCCCTCATTGCAGTCACAATAGAGGGTCATTTCAGAAAGCGGTGGAAATTCCACAGTTTCGAGGAAGGCCATACAACGTGACCAAGACCCCTTCAATTTCAAACTCGAAAGGTGTGAGAGTACGACTGTCCCTTGTGGTCGACTAGACGACGAAGCAAGAAGGGAAGGGAGGGAGTTCTGCATGTTCAGCGTCTCAAGATACCACATTTTAGACAATGCATCGAAAAAAGTGTTAGATGATGGGATTGAGGAATCCACAGTGTTATCGTGATGCACCTCGAGGCTGGTTAGATTATGAAAGGCTGAGGAGGATCAAGGAATCACTACCCCGGAAAAAAAAGCAGTGCGCAAGAGGGGGGCATGGCCAGAGAATGGGTCCTGAGGAAGTTCCGTCAAACCTCTGTAAGCCTCCACTGTCAGCTCAATATGTTCCAACATCGGCGCAGGAGCTTCCATGAACTGCAATTTTGGAAATGTGTTCGCGGGACTACACAGAATGATCGCCTTCGTGCGAGGCCAATGCGGCACGATCAAGTCGATAGACCTTTCCATACAGGCGCTTTTGAAAACAAGAGATGCCTCTTTTGTGCGCTTCGACATTTCCAAAACCCATCTTTCACCGAGATCAAGAGAGATGTTTGCCCAAAGCTTCGAGTGTTCAATGGCGGCTTGTCTCCAGTAACAGCAAGCATGCGAGGTCCTAATCCATCCCAGGTAATTTTTTCTTGGGGGATCGATGACCGTTAGAATAGAAAAGATATGCGCTAGAATCTCCGATGGCAGGCGACGTATGGGAATGAAATGATTGCGCAGCTCATTCATAGCATGTATTGAAGTGCGCAGATAGGCTACTTCGTCATCAATGGCCTTGATAATTCCAGAGTCACCTGCGGGTGCAGTGACACCCAGATTGGAGAGTGCATCGAGTCTCGATTGCAGGGGAGGGTTCCAGTAGTTGATTGCACTGTGTGGGGCGGACCGACGATCAGATCAGCATCGCGGTAGTCCAAGATCCACCATGACGATACTCACTTGGTATCGAGAGCAACCTTTGACGCATTGCAAGGCATCACCTGTGTCTCAGAGAGAAGAAATGGCTGAAGAGTCGGACTTGACGATATCATAAAGGCACGGCTGGGCACGGACTACGCTCAGCCTACTAGTCGAGGGAGTCACTTGAAACTCGTGACTACCACGTGGCCTTGCCCGTCCTTCTGTCACCGCGTCGCAGATTTACCATCACGTTTTACACAAACAATTCTGAAAGCAAGAATTCAACCGTACTGGTGGAAGTGAATATATCCATTCCTATGAATAGAGCGCCTTATGCAGAGCGAAGTGGCTCGATACTTCAGATGACGCGAAGGTTGCATCCGACATCGATGTCCAATCAGATCGGGCGCCCCTCTGACGGCGCTGACTTGAACTTGTCCTCCGAGTCCCATCTTTCCTACACCCCATCTCGCAGTTCAGTCTTCACCGCTCAAACACGTCCGTGGCTCCTTAATGACATACATAAATAGTGTTAATGCTTCCAACATTTACAATAACAGTGCTCCTTTGAATCTACCAATTTAATCGTCAAACGGCTACCATCGCTGCGAATTTTCCTCCTCAAGCTTCTTGGCTGTCTCTTCTGGAAATAGAAACACTCAACAGCTATTTATTTGAGATTGTGTGTGAATGTCACAGTACCTGTCCATCGGTCAAGCCAGCTGCGGCCCTAGAGCAATCAGAGACGTTCAGTCAACACGGGATATGTGGTGTAAAGACAGAAGTGGAGACAACAACGCGAGCCACTCCCATGTCGGATGGAATTGCCCCTTCGTAGTAAGCGGCAAGTGACACGACTACGGCGTATCCATGGAATCTCGAGAGTGCGCTGGGGGACTGCGGAGCTTACGACCTTCAGAGAGAGGAGACGAAGGGATCGGACGAAGATGAGAAAGCAAGATTATGATCGCACGACATCCTTATGTCGGCGGACTGTCGGAGGTAGGTACTGGGGCATGCAGATCTACGGTCAGCACCCGGTCGCGCTGATAGATGAGGCAATGAAATTGAGCACGGCATCCAGACCCTCTCCTCATGAAGAGCCTGAATGACTTACATCCCAGCTCCACTCGTGAAGGCTCTGTCCACAGCAACAATGCTCGGCCGAGCGCGCGGACCTCTTCCCGCTTCCATTCAAAAAATCCTCTGGATACCTACTCCCGAAAGTTCACTGAGCACATAAGTCGGGTGAGAAGTTGGGAACGTATGAGACAGCATCATGGGCAGCTATAGACGGAACAGACGCAGCCAAGATCAAGTCACATAAGACAAAAAGGGTGCAGGCCCAAGAGCGCCGACCAACTCGGTCATCCCACTCATAAATCAACCACAGAGCGCGTCCGCTATTCGCACGAAAGCGTGTGGGGGTGAAACAGGCCCATCGTAAGTCGCACTTCGACGACATCGGACCCTGGATCATTAGTCCCTCATCGTGACAGTCCACCTACCTAACTCGCCCGGGCGCGTTTGATGACCCGGTGATGCTACGACGATCTTCTGATCCCAAGAGGCGACGAAATGAACGATAGCAAAATGGTGTGCCTTGCTTCCCCTGCGTGTTGTGCGAAGACACCATAAGCGGCTAAAATATTCTATTCTAGAACACGAGAGGGTTGAATAATGCCGTTTACAATGGAACCATCCTTGATATCAAGTACCCTGATGCGCCTACAACTTATCGACGAACGCGCATAATCTCAATTGAGATGGCCCGTCCCAAATACAAGGCATGAAAGAAAGAGGCTGTGCAGAACAAGGGAATAAGCGGGTTGTTACGACACGTGTAACCCCGCCCCTCGCATCGCTTTGCCACAGATGCTATCGACGTCGGATGAACGGCGATAACGACGAACGCACCCCAGGAATCCGCCAGATGATCACAGCCTGGACACGTTCTGTCTCACAGGACTGATGGAACGAAGCGGAGAATTTGGCCCGTCTGTCGTTGAAAGAGAGGACGGGCCCGAAAGGAGAGAATGGACTCCGGCTTGCGGCATGCGAACCATGAGCCCGCCTCGCTCTTGGTTCGGAACCAATGCCAATGCCAACACGCGAGGGAAGTCATCACTGAGGCGCTCCTTGAACAGATCTCTCGAGAAGGCGGTGGGTGCTCCCCAATGGTATATCTGCAGTCAGCGGAGGTGAAAAGTCAACAGTTCACTCTACCACCGAGTCTTACCCACCTCTCCCCTACCGACCACCGCAACGCCGTTGAGCCACTTAACACATTTTCCGGACATCGACATACGCCTGCTTAGCGATGACTTGGTACTACGACGACGACCTTTCGAGTGGGTTGTATATTCGTCTCTCATCGAAGAGCTTCGGTCAATAAACGAACTTGTCTACAGCTCCTGGCGCGGGTCCATCGCGCTCACAAAACTATGCTGCCGATTCACACAGTGAGAACGAGCTCACAGACGAGGAATCCGTAAGTCCAAACTTAGCTTGAAACGAGCAACACGTCACTCATTGCTATGCACTCATAGGATGAGGACGTCGACCTGCATCGGTTCGGGGAACGTGTCATCCCTCCTGCGGAGCTATGGCCGTACTCATACATCGCCCATGGTGGATACATGAGTCCTCTCCAGGGAATGCAACCTCCCTCACTCCCGGCGAGATCGTTTGGCGCACCGGCACCTATCGATACATCCAATCCAGTCCAGGACACCTACCTGGATAACTACGGCGCATACACGGCCCCAGGGCCCCTCCCACCCACAGTACCCGCCACTCACGCGCACACTGAGATGGTCCCCCGTATCCCCAACTCGTCCTTCTCGACCCTCGCAGGCGCGCTCGAGCCAATTGACGAGCGCCCTCGCCGCATCTACACGGCGGCCTTCTCCTCGCTGATGGTGGCGGTCGACCCGATCCGAGGCCCGTGCCGCGAGCAATCGAGAGGGATTACGGAGGCGCCGCACGAATCCATGAGTTGTGTCTTGGCGGAAGTGCCTCCGCAGGTGCCCACCCCAGAGTCCATCGCAGAGCCGGCGCCGGCGCCAGAGCTCACCCCACTGCCAATGCCACAGGCGCCAGTGGAGGATGCAGAGCGAGGACCGCAACGGAAGAAAGTAAGGGTGGTCGATGGGAACAAAGGGCGGAGGAAAGGGGAAGAGCAGAGTGGTAGTGAGGGAGGGAGCGGAAGGAAGCGGACCAAGGAGATCGCCCGGAGGGAACGCAGAGCACCAATTGAGGGGTGCGGGCGGTTTTCGGTGATGAGGCCGCAGGATTATGTGGCGAGAAGAAGGGAGATGGTGACGGCGCGAGGCCAGATCCCTGTGGTCCATCCACAGGTGCACGGCAGCGCCCCCAAAGAGACTACTGTTACATCGACGACGTCCACCCACAGGGTAGAGAACCCCACAGGTGAGTCAGTCCCCGAGGCTGTACCGCAGTCCTTCGGAGGGTCCTGGACAATGACACCTGGGGAGAAAGAAGAAACCACGCGAATGAGCGAGAGAGCCGACCCCCACGTCTGCGATGAGTGCGACATGTGGCTGTCGTGCCCGTCTGACATGGCCCGTCATAAGGCCGGCCGCGACCACGGAAAACTTGCCCAGTTCAAATGCGATGACTGTGGAGCCCCCTTCTTCCGCCAGGATGCAGTCCGCCGTCACAAGAAGGAGCACTGCAAGTACAGGCACAGGCGCAACGGCGACGAGCATGATGGCGACAGTGACGGCGGTCCCTCACAGGGCTGGAGACGCGACGGTCCAGAGGGCGGCAGAGGGGGCATGGGGCCCATGTGAGTCCGTATGCTCAGCTAACAGAGCTGAAGGTGCGTACCGTTCCAACTTGTCTTTCATTTTCTCTTTTGTTTCGCACTACCCATCGATGCCTTCTCCTTTCCGTCCCCTACCGCCCTCGGCGTTCTTGAAGTCCACTTGCGCTCGGATCGATTCGGATGAGAAGCTGACGCGCTGTGTGTCTTTGCAGGAATCCGTGGTCGACGACGAGCCCGGCATTGCACGACGATTGGGAATGAAGTTGTTATGTAAGGGCCGTCGCCGACCTCCTCCAACTGAAGGCGGCACCTCAGCGGCGGCCCGCGGGCAGTTGCAAAGGTCACCTCTTACAAGGTTGATCCTACTACCTACCACCTGGGCGGCCTCTTTGCGAGGAAGATGAATCCTATCTATCACCCCGCGCAGCTTTCTTGTACAGTCTGTCAGAGCCTTTTCATCATTATTCATCTCACACCATTCTTCTTACTCGAACAACAAACACTACTTGCATGCCACGACTTTGCGACCTGAACCCGACCGGGAGATGTAGATTTTTTTTTCTGTCCAATGTTCACGGCTGACCGTCAGGATTCAGTGATGATCAGACTAGCGACTCATCCCTCAGCCACTTCTCAGTCTAGACTGCCTCGGTCTGTATCAACTCCATTCCCTTCCCAAAACGCCTCCCAACTTCATGTTCCACAACACTTCAGAGAGCTGCGCATACACAAACGACAGCGGCCAAAGACGAAAATATGATGTCGTGTGTGAAATACACCCCAGACAAAACTCGATGGTATGGATGACTTGATGAATCGCGGCCTCACCAAATTCATGTTGTTCCTAGAAAAGGACGGCGAAGGTGGTTTGTAAAGAGAGGCATCAGAGTCAATTTGACCAGCCAAAACGATTAACACACATGAATGACGCCAAGAACGATCAAAAATTTCACTTTGTAGCACTAGACATCGACGATGAGCCTCACAGGAAGAGGTTCGCGCTAATGACTCACTACTAGAAGGCGCCGAAAATTTCACCGAGGTCGTCGCTCGTTGAAGATCATTATCAGTGCAGCGAAGAAGATGATGGCGCCATGCCCGATATCACCGAGCATCACAGCGAACAAGAATGGGAAGGTGATCATAGCAAATAGACCTGGATAGACCTCTTGATAAGTAGCGATACCATAGCTCTCCACGATGGTCTAGAAGCCCTCCGTGAATTTGCTGGTGCGCTGGAAAGTCGGCGGAGTCTTGTTGGTGCGCAACTCAGGCAGGATTGGCGGGACGGTTGTCCCTGACTCCTCCTAAGTCCGGTGTTGATAGTTAAGGAGCATTGATGAGAGGGTTCCATACAGTTGCATGGCGTAAAGATAATTGGATGATAGTGATATCCCTTGATGGGCACCATCCCTCTGCGATTAACGTTTTCCTCCTCAGATCATAGTTGAACAGGTTCAACGTCTCATAGATCATCTTCTCCTTCCTCACGACATCTTGCCAGCTGGCCAGACTCTCTCCAATCCTCAACAGTTCCTCTCTCCTCGTAGATCCGGTGTTGTACAATACCATTTCGAGATCTTCAATGCGGCCATTGACTTCACGTAAGACTCAACGCGCTTGTCCGCGTTGGCATCGATGGGGTAGAGTGTAGCGCCCATAGACTCGGCGACTTTGCGGATCTTGGTGAGGAGAGCGTCTCCATGAGCAAAGATGATGAAGACATTCTTTCGAGTCTCGACACCACTCGCAGCATCGACGAAGGGCTCGGCAATGTCGGTGTGGTTCATGTAAAGATTACCACGGAGCACGCGCCACAGCACGCGTCAAATGTGGGGATACGAGCACGATCAATCGTGCCAGCAACAAACCTGAAAAAGATGCTTGGGATAAGATGAGGACTCAAGGCAAGAACCACTTACTCGAGGTCAAAATGGACAGTTGATGTGAAAAACTGATTTTCGCGGTCATCGTGCTGTAACAAGGGTGCCGAGCTGTCGTCGAATGAGGTCCTGATATCAGACTGGGTGCTTTCAGCCTGTGACAAGGAGTTAGCTATTAGGCGATCCCTTGAGTTTGTGCGAGCGTGTCTTACCCTGTCAAAGAATACAGCTGTCTCCCTCAGAACATGCCTAGCCTCAACCAGCTCCCTTAATCGATCACTAAGCAGCTCGTAGCTCTCATTCATCTGTACTAGCCTCGACTCGTGCTCGGTAAATGAACGTCTAAGCTGTCCATTGTTTGAGCTGCTCGCGGACCAACGGTGATGAGAGGCGCCGAGTCATACAGCGGGCGCACGGGTATCTTGTCTGTTTCTCTGGATTTGAGATAGTTGCACCAGGCTCACAGTCTCGGAGCCTGATGCGCGGGCTAGTTCATTCACCTAGGGATGAATTGGCATATAGAGACAAATGTAATAGGCTGGGACATTCATTGACCACAGAAGTGCCCATGACAGTGGAAGAATCGTAGATGGAGAGAGTTTCTGACGATGCGAGGACAGTGCGAGAGAGTGCGAGAGACTCGCACGGCTAGCTCCACTATTAGTCCGGATTCAGCATGCTTTTGGTTTTTCGTCAGAACTCACCTTGGCCCTAGCTGGGTATTTTGGTACCTTTTCTACTCGCATTGTAAACGGTTCATGTCGGCAAGCGTCGGCATCATCATGCACTAGACGTTCGCTTCCTGCACTGACAGAAACTGGCCATAGCTAGGCTAGTGCTAGTCAGGATCACCTGAATGTTTCAAGAATGGTGAATATGAGTCTATGCCTTGTTTTTCTCGTCATGAGGTATCACCAACTCACATCTAAATCTGCTGCTTGGTAGACTTGGGGGACATATGATGCTGTGCTAGAGAATATGACTTGAGACAGCGTCCGCGACTAAAGTTTCACCGAAGATGTGTCGCTCAAGGCCTCCTCCAGGTTCTCATAGATCGCCATGCCGTATGTCGTCACTCGCATCACTTACTTCACTGATAATGTTTGCAAAGGGATTAAGCGAGCAGTCACGACATGTGTAACCATGCTCCTCGCATGGCTTTGCCACAGATGTTATCGACGTCGGATGAACAACGATAACGACGGACGCACCCTAGAAGTCCGCCGGATGGTCACAGCTTGGACACGTTCTGTCTCACAGGATTGATGGAACGAGGCAGAGAAAATTGCTCGCCTGTCGCTGGAAGAGAGGACACGGCCGAAAGGAGAAATGATCAACAACCTGCGGGATGCGAACAATGGACCCACCTTGCGGTTGGGTCGGAGCCTAATTCCAGCAGGCGAAGGAAGGCATCACACCGATGTCGGAGGCGTTCCTTGAACAGATTCCTTGAGAAGGCGGTGGGCGCTTCTTCGATGGTATATCCGCAGAGTCGAGTGAGGCGAAAAATCAACAGTTCACTGTACCGCTGAGTCTTACCCACCTCCCCCCTACCGACCACCACAACGCTGTTGAGCCACTCAACAACACAACCTACACACCATTATCCACTGGCTCAGCAATGTCGTGGTGCTACGACTACGGCCGTGACGCTGAGGAAGACCCCTTCAGTATGTTCTGCATGTGCATATCATTCGAACAGGTTGCTACATGTGAACACGAACTCGCCCACAGCTCCTGGCGCAGGCCCGTCGCGCTCCCATGCCTATGCTAACGGAAGGCATCGTGAGAGCGACCTCACAAACGACGAGCCGGTAAGTCCGAAACTTAGCTCTAGACTTTCAACACGCCACTCATTGTTCTCCATTCCTAGGATGAGGACACTGACTTTCGCCAGGCCGAGGGCCCTTCTGCACCGTGGCCCTACGCCTACATCGCGCATGGGGGAGACCTGAATCCCCACGTGCCACTCTCGCCTCCATCCCTACCTGGGACCTACCTCGAGGTTCCAACCCCTTCGCACCACACGTGCCCGCCCAGGCCACCCACTGGGACGACGGCAGCGACGAGTCGCCGGGCGCATGGCCGTCCCCGATAACAATCCCCGCCACTCACGCATACACAGAGGAGGCCCCACGCCACGTCCCCTTCTCGACCTTCTCGACACTAGTGGGTGCATTGGACACCGTCGAAGTCCCTCGGAGGCGCCGCGCGGCGGCCTTGTCCTCGCTGCTGGGCGCCGTTCAACCGATCCGCGGTCCATGGAGCGATATGGCGCGGGATATCATGGAGGCGCCGCGCGATACCGTCCTTCGGGTATTGGCCGAGGTCCCTCCGCGGGTGCCCGTCGAGGAGGTTCCGGAGCCCGTCCCAGAGCTGCCGCCGTCACCAGAGACCGCCTCTGAGCCGGTGTCGCAGGAGCACCAAGTGGATGTGGAGGAGAGGCCAAGGCGGAAGAAGGCGAGGAATGGGGAGGGAAGCGAAGCGAAGGAGGAGGGAAGCGAAGCGAAGGAGGAGGAAGGGAGCCAGGGAGCTCGCGGCGCGAAGGCGGGGAGGCGCATAGTCAGGAGGCCGCGCATGCCCCCAATCGCGGGTGTGGGCTGTTTTCCGTGAGGCTGCCGAGCCACTATGCGGTGAGAGGGAGGGAGACGGCGGGGGCGCGAAGCCAGATCCCTGTGATCCATCCACAGGTGAACGGCAGCGCCCTCGAAAAGACTAACGATACATCGACGACGTCCACCCACAGGGTGGAGAACCCCACAGGTGAGCCAGTCCCCGAGGCTGTACCGCAGTCCATCGGAGGGCCCTCGACGGCTTCACTTGGAGAGGAACAGAGAGGTGCGCGAAAGCGCAAGAGGGCCGACCCTCATGTCTGCGACGGCACCGACGGGTGCAGCAAGCGGCTGTCGTGCCCGTACGACATTCCCCGACACAAGGCGACTCTGCGCCACGGAGGAGTGCGCAAGTTTGCATGCGACGACTGCAAAGCCCTTTTCGTGCGCAAAGATGAAATCCACCGCCACAAGCAGAAGCACTGCCCAAACAGGGGCACGAAACATAACGGTGGGGACGGTCCCTCGCAGGGCCCGAAACACGATGGTCCAGAAGACGGCGGAGGGGGCATGGGAGTCATGGGGATGGCCTGCTCAGCGGATAGAGCTGACGGTGCGTACCGTATGCTTTCATTTTCTCTACGCTCGCTCTTTTGTTTCGCGCCGCACGCCATCGATGCCTTCACCTTTCCTTTCCTTACCACCCTCGTCGTTCTTGCCATCGTCTCGCCCTTCGGATCGATGCGGACAGGAAGCTGACTCGCTCTGTATTTTCTCAGGACTGGTCGTGGTCGACGTCGTCCTGCTCGGCATTGCACGACGGATGGGAAACCGGTCGTTATGTAAGCTATCATGCCTACCGCCGGGGGCGCTCACCGTGACGCCGACTTCGTCCACGACGGCACCTCAAGGCCAGGCCTCAGGCCTCTGCGGCCAGGGTTCGAAAAGGTCATTTCTCACGAGGTTGATCAAATCTATCACGGAAATTTCTTGTACAAATTATTCTCTCCGGCTGCGTTTCCGAATCACTATTTCTTCTCATATTGTCCTTCGAACTCGAGCCGTCCTGGCATACAGCCAATTCCAACCAAACCGAGCAGAGTAACTATCTCGATTTCGTACCGATTTCATCCATTGGAACTGACCATCAGCTCTGATAAGACCAACGAAGCGTCGAACTTAGCGAAGCATTCGTGAGTGTGCTACTGTGTTCTTTTCCATTGATGTCAGATGGGTAAGGCGATCTCAGTGGTAGAGCCTGAGAGTGCAGTTGTTCAGGGCGAGGTGTCGAATGTATTATTGGAGGACCAAGTGGAGACTCAGAGGGTTGTTGATGTTGGGAAGGCTACGGACAGCGCCCAAGATGCAGTTGAGAGAGAGCAAGATGTCGGAGGGCAATGCGTCAAGCAGTGGCAAGACCAAGCTGCACACAAGTATGGACGATTTAGCACCGTCGACAAGTGATGGGGAAGTAACTTAGGTGCGATTCATGGAGGAATTCAAAGCCGACGAATTCGAGACGATAACGCACTACATCTGCGATACCAACGAGGCCGCTCGACGAAAGTTCCCTTGCTCGGTCTCAGAAGTATAGACGACCAGGCGGGTTTTCAATCAGAGTCGGGAGGCACAGGATACGACAAGACGCTCAAGGTGCAGTACCACCTGGCTTCACATACCACACGGCAGCTAGGTTTGACATTGACGCTGATTCATGTCTGCACGAAGACACGCGCATACATACAGCTAGGCAACCTTGAAGCTAGAACTGATTATGGCGCTTTTCCGATTAAAAGTGCCCAGATCACACGACGAGAGGACGCAGAGATCGTGCAAGACAATATCTGTGACTGCCTCCCTCAAACAAGAACTTCACCCCGATTTCGTACAACATCGCGTCCTTCCCTCGACCCTATTCGCTGTTTGCATGCGTCTTGAGAATCTTCTCGGAGAAAAAACAGCTCGTGTAGAACGTCGTGGAACAGCTCGGCGCGTCAGAATAATCTGGGCTCAGCGCGGGCGGTGAATTCGAAGGGGATCAGCGGTGCTGAGATGAGGAGGGTCGAAGCTGGTCGCCAGTCCGGACGTGCAGATCTTAGACGAGCCTATGTCTAGTGAGCGGCATTCTTTATTATTGCAAGGTTTAGCACTGAATCCTCTGGGTAGGTGTAGATCCTTGTCAACTTCTAAAGTGGCCAGTGTACTCGATGCAATCACGCACGACTAAGAGGTTCGATAGATCAGCCTGCATATGTCTCTCCGAGAATGAATGTGGTGCGTTACTGGGCAATCGGTTGTTGAAAGAGAATCAAAAATCGCCCCTTGTTAGATGTTTCGATTTGGCTGTAATCATTACTATCGGGGTGTTCTTGGGCTATTCGCCTTCAGCGCAGATTTCGGACTCGGCGTCTTAGGAACTGTTTGGTTCAAGGTGCGAAAGACAAGAAGATGCATTTTCTGAACTCGAAGACTCTCCCCTATCGATCATTGCGTTTGGTCTCATATAAAATCTTTATTACTGATGTCATTTAGGATTTTCAAAACAAGCACCGCAGGTACAAGGTTACTGTGACCATGAGTGGCGCATAGGAGAAGCCAAAGCCACCCTTGCGGCACTTCGTGCCGGAATTATCGTAGTCAACCACCCTTACCCGATCGCACACGCCGATCACGAGGTGGCTGGGCCGAGAAGCGTGGCGGATGTCGGTGGTCAACCAATGGCCCCAAAGCCACATTGGTGACACCCAAGTGTATAAAAGGCTCGCCGTTCTCTCCTCTTTCTCGCCATCACTCTCCCTTCCTCCCCACCACTACCCTTATACTCTCTCGTGCACTTCGCTGCTTACTGTCCTCTCCGTACCCTCCTTCATCTGTACAGGTACATCTCATCCACGCCGTTCGCCATTACTTCCACCACTGAACCTCGACGCGCTCTAGGGCAATAGGCACGATTGCCTCAAGCACGACGTCAAGTTCATAGGTACGCCTTATTGACAGCTGTTTGTATACCCTTGATGCTCAACGACGCATCAGCAGGCACGATCGTCTTCAAGCACGACGTCAAGTCTACAGGTACGCGTTGTCGACCACTTTTCTTTCATCACCGATACTCAACGACGCATTGGCAGGCACGATCGCCTTCAAGCACGACAGCAAGTTCACTGGCTGCGTTGTATCTTCTGGCGACACTGCTCTGGGGTCTGTGGCTTTGGTCTGTGGCATCGGGCTCTATCGTTCTCTGGAGGTGGCTTCGACGTCTGGTTGCTGGTGTGTCTTGCGATCATGTCTGGGTTCTGTCTTACTTGTCTTTCTCGTCGTCTTGCTCTTCCTCCCACTGGTAGTTCTCGTCTCTTATTATTATCTCCTGCGCTTTGATGTCCTTGGCTGTGTTCTGCTTGCTCCTCGCCGTCTTCTCTGGTCGCTCTGTGTTCTCGCCTCTCTGTGCTCTCCTAGCTGTGTCTTTTTGTTCTGCTCGCCCCGGCTTGCCCGCTCTGTTTGACTTGGTCCTCTTCTCTCGCTATGGCTTTCCTTTTGGTTTATGGCTTCTCATCTCAATCTTTGCTCGTTTATCTCAGTCTTATCTCCTTGCTCGTCTATCTTCTCTGGCCTTTCCTCATGCTCGGCAGCCCTGGTCTATCTCGGCGACGTTCTCGGTCTCTCTTGCTTCTCTCTCATTGCTTATTGTTCTTTTCTAATGTATCTTGGCGACCTCCTCAGCCCATCCTTGGTAACGAATGTCTTGTCAGTGTAAGTACACCTAACCATTTTATTGCTTAGGTCGCGCACCGCCATACACACCTACTTCAAGCTGCAAGAGATCGGGTCGCCAGTTAGGGGGCGTCAGCCCCCGGTGAGTCCTTCATCCCTCTTTCCACTGTCCCAAATACTGAGTCGCCAACACGTCTTAAATCTCCAGGTACATCCCCATCCGGCTGTTCACGATTTCCTTCGTCGATGAAACTTTGCTTGCCCCAGATAATGAGGCACGATCGCCCCAAGCACGCTGTTCCATCTACAGTGCCACACGATTCCACCACACAATCAAAGCCCCATGCCGAACCTTTGGCACGATCGCCTTCAAGCACGATGATCATCTGTTGACATGAACCTCGGGCACCTTGGCGGCCCTATCTGGTATCCCTGGTTTTGCCCTCTGTCTCGCTCTGGATCGTTGGCTCATGGCGTGCTGGTGTCATCTGACCGCTCATGTGTATGAATCCTATCTTCCTTGATCTCTATTCCTTTGCTTTGTGCTACTCTCTGACTCGTCTCGGTTCGCTTTTCTTTTCCTTTTCCTTCCTCTCTCCTCTGCGATTTTTCGGGCACTGGTTTATCTTGGCGACATCCTCCGTCTCTCTGGCTAGCTTCAAGCCATAGGCTCTTCACTTGTGGCGACATTCCGTCTTGACAATCTACCTTCACAAGCAAAGGACGATCCTGCAAGAGATGGGATCGTCAACAAGGAGGTTGGCACTCCCTGTAAGTTGTCCCTTCAGCATGCAATTTTCATCGCTCATGACGGCTCCCATGTTTTTTTAGTGACACCTGACCATCGATGCGCCAGTTAATATGCCGATTCTGATCGAGGCGGAGGGGTCAGAGCAGACGATGCTCTCCTTACCCACTGCCCTATTGATGAGTGCGTTGACGATGTATATGATTGGACAATCAAACCACTATTGATTGGACCTTTCCGCACAAACCTGGTGGCTTTCCGTGCATTACACTTTCTTCTGGTGAAATCATAGCTGCCGCTATGTCTCTGGGTAGCTTTGTCTCGCAGGAGTATAAGTGAATGCACACATCAGTTCCGCAATAGTTGGCACCAAACGTCGCACACAGGCTCGTTTAGATTGCATTGGAATTTCTTCTCATCTGAGAGCAAGAACACAAAGTACAGCACTCGCTTCGTAACCAAAAACATCACGATATTCTCCAGATCTAGTATTCCGTTGGGTCGCTTCTTGTTTGTTCGCGCCAACGCACAATCGGCACGATGATTCTCAGCTCAAGCCACTCCTTCGCCACGCTCCAGTCGATGATCTCGACTTTGTGAATAGGAGACCGCGATGTACTGCGCTGTTTGAGTACGCGGGTCAAGCGATCTTCAGTGGAAGTGGATGAGTATCGGAAGTCATGTAAATGTATGAGTTCAAGACTGAGCACATAAGTCGGGTGAGAAGTTGGGAACGTATGAGACAGCATCATAAGCGACCTTAGACAGAATAGACGAAGCCAACATCAAGTCACATAAGACAAAAAGGGTGCACGCCCAAGGCCACCGACAAAATCAGTCATCCCACTCGTAAATTGTATACGGAGCGCGACCGCCATTCGCACTAAAGCGTGTGGAGGAAATGGAACTATCGTAAGTCGTGCTCCGACGAGATCAGACCCTGGATCATTAGTCCCTCGTCGTGACAGTCCACCTACCTAACTCGCCCAGGCGCGCTCGATGACCCGGTGATGCTACGACGATCTTCTGATCCCAAGAGGCGACGAAATGAACGATAGCAAGATGGTGTGCCTTGCTTCCCCTGCGTGTTGTGCGAAGACACCATCAGCGGCTAGAAGATTCGAACCCAGAACACGAGCGAGCTGAATTATGCCGTTTGCGATGGAACCGTCCGTAAAATCAAGCACCCCGATGCGCCTACAACCTATCAACAATCGGCGCATAATTTCAATTGCGGCGGCCCGTACCAGATACAAGGCATGGCGCTGACGAGAATTGACTGTCAAAGAAGCTGTGCAGAACAAGGGAATAAGCAGGGTGTTACGACATGTGTAACCCCGCTCCTCGCATGGCTTTGCCACAGATGTTATCGACGTCGGATGAACGTCGATAACGACGGACGCACCCCAGAAATCCGCGAGATGATCACAGCCTGGACACGTTCTGTCCCACAGGATTGATGGAACGAGGCAGAGATTATTACCCGCCTGTCGTTCGAAAAGAGGACGGGCCCGAGAGGAGAAAGAACTCCGGCGTGGGGGATGCGAGCAATGCACCCGCCTCGCTCTTGGTTTGGAACCCAATGCCAACACGCGAGGGAAGTCATCACTGAGGCGTTCCTTGAACGAATTTCTCGAGAAGGCGGTGGGCGCTTCCCCGATGGCATATCTACAGAGTCGAAGGATTTGAGAAATCAACAGTTCACTGTACCACCGAGTCTTACCCACCTCTCCCCTACCGACCACCGAAACGCCGTTGAGCCACTCAACACATTTTCCGGACACCGACACACGCCTGCTTAGCGATGACTTGGTACTGCGACGACGACCTTTCGAGTGAGTTGTATATTCGTATTGAAGAACTTCGGTACAAATAAACGATCTCGTCCACAGCTCCTGGCGCGGGCCCGTCGGGCTCACAAAACCACGCCGACGAGTCACACAGTGAGAACGATCTCACAGACGAGGAATCCGTAAGTTCAACTTAGCTTGGAACGAGCAACACGTCACTCATTGCTATGCACTCATAGGACGAGGGCGTCGGCCTGCATCGGTTCGGGGGACGTGTCATCCCTCCTGCGGAGCCATGGCCGTACTCATACATTGCCCATGGTGGATACGTGGGTCCGATGGAGGGAATGCCACCTCGTTCGCTCCTGACGAGCTCATTCGGTACATCAGCGCCTTTTGAACCATCCACTCCAGTCCAGGACATTTACCTGGAGAACTACGGCGGATACACAGGCGCAGGGCCCCTCCCACCCACAGTACCCGCCACTCACGCGCACACCGAAGTGATCCCCCGCCAGATCCCCAACTCATCCTTCTCGACCCTAGCAGGCGCGCTCGAGCCGATCCTGGAGTCCCCTCACCGCATCCACACCCTGCCCTTCTCCTCGCTGATAGTGGCGGTCGACCCAATCCGAGGCCCGTGGCGCGAGCTGGCGAGAGAGATTACGGAGGCACCGCGCGAATCCGTGAGCCGAGTCTTAGCGGAAGTGCCTCCGCAGGTGCCCATCCCAGCGTCCATCGCAGTGCCGGCGCCGGTGCCAGAGCTCACCCCACCGCCAATGCCACAGGAGCCAGTGGAGGATGCAGACCAAGGACCGCCACGGAAGAAGGCAAAGGTGATCGACGGGAACGAGAAGCAGAGGGAAGGGGAAGGTCAGAGAGGGATCCAGGGAGGAAGCGGTGTGGAGGGGAGGAGGCAGGTCGTCCGGAGGCGACGCAGGGCCCCCATTGAGGGGTGCGGGAAGTTTTCGGGGATGAGGCCACAGGATTATGTGGCAAGGAGAAGGGAGACGGTGGGGGCGCGAGACCAGATCCCTGTGGTCCGCCCACAGGTGCACGGCAGCACCCTCCAAAGAACTACTTATACATCGACGACGTCCACCCACAGGGTGGAGAACCCCACAGGTGAGCCAGTCCCCGAGACTGTACCGCAGTCCTTCGGAGGGTCCTGGACGGCGGCACCTGGGGAGGAAGAAGAAACCGCGCGAAAGCGCAAGAGTGCCGACCCCCACGTCTGCGACGAGTGCGGCATGTGGCTGTCGTGCCCGTCTGACATGGCCCGTCATAAGGCCGGTCGCGACCACGGAAAACTCGCAAAGTTCAAATGCGACGAGTGTGGTGCCCCCTTTTCCGGAAGGATGCAGTCCACCGTCACAAGAAGGAACACTGCAAGTACAGGCACAGGCGCAGCGGCGACGAGCATGATGGCGACGGCGGTCGCTCACAGGACTGGAGACGCGACGGTCAAGCGGGCGGAGAAGGGGGCATGGGGCCCATGGGAGGCTGTATGCTCAGCTGGTAGGGGTGAAGGTGCGTACCATTCCATCCTGGCTTTCATTTTCTCTTCGCTCGCTCTTTTGTTTCACACCGCACCCATCGATGCCTTTCCCTTTCCGCTCCCTACCGCCCTCATCGTTCTTGAAATCCTCTTGCACTCGGATCGATTCGGATGAGAAGCTGACGCGCTGTGTGTCTTTACAGGGATCCGTTCGTGGTCGACGTCGAGCCCGGCATTGCACGACGGTTGGGAAAGAAGTTGTTATGTAAGGGCCGTCGCCGACCTCCTCCAACTGAAGGCGGCACCTCAGCGGCGGCCCGCGGGCAGTTGCAAAGGTCACCTCTTACAAGGTTGATCCTACTACCTACCACCTGGGCGGCCTCTTTGCGAGGAAGATGAATCCTATCTATCACCCCGCGCAGCTTTCTTGTACAGTCTGTCAGGGCCTTTTCGTCATTAATTCATTTCTCCCACCATTCTTCTCACTCGAACAACGAACACTACTTGCATGCCACGACTTTGAGATCTGAACCCGACCGGGCGATGTAGATTTTATTTTCTGTCCAATGTTCACGGCTGACCGTCAGGATTCAGCGATGATCAGACTAGCGACTCATCCCCACTTCTCAGTCTAGACTGCCTCGGTCTGTATCAACTCCATTCCCTTCCCAAAACGCCTCCAAACTTCATGTTCCACAACGCTTCAGAAAGCTGCGCATGCGCATGCGACAGCACCCACAGACGAAGATATGATGCTGTGTGTGAAATACACCCCAGACAAAACTCGATGGTATGGATGACTTGATGAATCGCGGCCCCACCAAAATCACGTTGTTCCTGGAAAAGAACGAAATGCGTCATTAACCGTCAAGTTCAAGGTAAGTGAGGACACATACGTGCTCCTCGTCGATCTCCTCTGCGATAGCTCTCCCATTTCCTTCTCCCTCGCCTTCTAGATCGCCGCTCCGCCTGACCATGTCTTCCTGGGGTCCGTCACCATGGGCGATGCCTACGTAGCCCTGATTCTGGATCTTCTTCATCTCCTTCCATTGCACATACGGCTTCACGACAAGCATCCATGGCATGCAAACAAATGCGAGTAACAATAGCACAGTCCGAATGATACCCTGGCCAGCGTACAGCTGTGTTCCCGGTTATATAGAGCCAGGAGAAAGGGACATGGAAATGAGCATGTTCAACAAAGGAGGGGCAGTTGGGCTTTGACTCCAGTCAATCATCCATTTGTTACGAGGTAGCCGAAGATTGATTGAAATAAAAGCATTTGCCGAATGAAGTTGGTGTAAACATCGAGAGGGCGTTTGAAGCGAATGTGGTTTGGGACTTGGAGACAAAGAGCGAAGGTGGTCTAGTAAAGAGAGGCCTCAGAGTCAATTCGACGACCAGCTAGAACGATTAACACACATGAACGACGCCAAGAACGGTCGAAAGTTTATTTTATAACACTAGACATCGACGATGAGCTTCATAGGAAGAGAGGTTTTGCGCTAACGACTCACTGAAAGAAGGTGCCGAAAATTTCGCCGAGGTCATCGCTCGTTGAGGATCATTACTAGTGCAGCGAAGAAGATGGTGCCATGCCCAATATCACCGAACATCACAGCGAACAAGAATGGGAAGGTGAAATAGACCTGGATTGACTTCTTGGTAAGTGGCGATACCATAGCAGTCCATGATGGTTTGGAAGTCCTCCGTGAATTTGTTGCTGCGCTGGAAAGGAGGCAGAGTCGTATTGGTGCGCAACTCAGGCAGAATTGGCGGGACGGTTGTCCCTGACTCCTCCTAAGTCTGGTGTTAGTAGTGAAGGGGAATTAACGAGAAGGTTCCATACAGCTGCATGGCGTAAAGCCAATTGAATGATAGTGATATCCCTTGATGAGCACCATCCCTCTGCAATTAACGTTTTCCTCCTCAGATCATAGTTGAACAGGTTCAACATTTCGTAGATCGACATCTTGCCAGCTGGCCAGACCCTCTCCAATCCTCAACAGTTCCTCTCTTCTCGTAGATCCGGTGTTGTACAACACCATTTCAAGATCTTCAATGCGGCCATTAACTTCACGTAAGGACTCGACGCGCTTGTCCGCGTTGGCGTCGATGGGGTAGAGTGTGGCGCCCATAGACTCGGCGACCTTGCGGATCTTGGCGAGGAGAGCATCTCCGTGAGCAAAGATGATGAAGACATTCTTTCGAGTCTCGATACCACTCGCAGCATCGATGAAGGGCTCGGCGATGTCGGTGTGGTTCATGTAAAGATTACCACGGAGCACGCGCCACAGCACGCGCTCAAAGGTGGGGATACGAGCGCGATCAATCGTACCAGCAACAAACCTGAAAAGATGCTTGGGATAAGATGATGACAACTCAAGGCGAGAACCAATTACTCGAGGTCAAACTGGACAGTTGATGTGGAGAACTGATTCTCGCGGTCATCGTGCTGTAACAAGGGTGCCGAGCTGTCGTCGAATGAGGTCCTGATATCGGACTGGTTGCTTTCAGCCTGTGATAAAGATTTAGCTATTAAGCAATCCCTTGAGTTTTTGCGAGCGTGTCTTACCCTGTCAAAGAATACAGCTGTCTCCCTCAGAACATGCCTAGCCTCAACCAGCTCCCTCAATCGACCACTAAGCAGCTCGTAGCTCTCATTCATCTGTACTAGCCTCGACTCGTGCTCGGTAAATGTAACGTCTAAGCTGTCCATTGTTTGAGCTGCTCGCGGACCAACAGTGATGAGAGGCGCCGAGTCATACAGTGGGCGCACGGGTATCTTGTCTTTTTCCCTCTCAATTTGAGTGGAGAAAAAACGGACGCGACGAGCCATCTCGTCGATGCGACGAATCTCGCCTATGAACGACCGTTGGAAGGGATTGACGTTGGGGTTCAACTGTGCAGCTCATCGTTAGCTCCATTTAACGTGAGTTCGACAGTCCTAATCTCACATCTTTGAACTGCATGTTTCCGAGTTCCCCAAGTTCAGCGACCGTGTCATGGGCAACTTCTGTTGGTACGAACAGTTGCACCAAGTGACTCAAGCTCATAGTCTCAGAGCCTGATGTGCGAGCTAGTTCAGTCACCTAGAGATGGTTCATAGCATATAAACACGAACGGAATAAGCTGGGATATTCATTGACCACAGGGGTGCCCATGGCGGTGGAAGAATTGTAGATGGAGAGAGTTTCTGACGATGATGCGACTCGGTCCCTCGGATGCACGGCTTTTCACTGTTTTTCCGCATTCCGCAGGCTTTTGGTTTTTCGTCCGAGCTCAAATTGTCCCCAATCGGGTAGTTTTCTACCTTTTCTATTCGCAGAAGCCGGATCACGTCGGCAAGCGTCGGCATCGTTCCTAGATTCCATTCACTATATTTTCCTACACCGACAGAACCTGGCTAGGCAGGCTGCTGACCCTCATCCCTGTACGCAGAAGACAGTCGTACGCTAGTCTCAGTCAGCCCGCCTCGATCATGAGTATGAGCCTATGGATTGTTTTCCTCGTCATTAGGTTCAGCCGACCCACATTTAAATCTGGGGGACATAAGACGACGTGCCCTCTAGCTAGAGACCAGGACTTGAGACCAGCCTCTACGACTGAAATTACACGGGAGACATGTAACGCTCAATACCTCCTTCAGGTTTTTATGCCGTATGTCGTCGTATCTTGTCTCACCCACACACACCCTTACTTTCCATGACATTGTTTGCAACGCGACGCAACCCCACACCTTCTTGCTCCCAGTAGCTCAGCTATCCTCTCTGAGAACACCACATGCGTCCCGTTGCTAACACACATGCCGCCATGGCTGCGTTTGAACCCGATATCGTCTGCAAGTTGTTCCATGATACCGTGCCCTCGCTCCTGCATCCAGACATGAAGGTTCCGAACGCTCATGAAGGACCACGTGATGCAGGAAGAAGGAGGGCTGGGGGGTGGGACTGATGGAGCGATGGGTGCGAACGGTAGGGAGAATCAAACGGGCGTTGCTGCCAGCGACGCTGTGAGTAGTCGTCTCCTATAAGTCTCCGTTTAACTCCATGATGCCATATTCCCTCCGCTCTTGGTCGCTCATCCTGTACAAGAACAATACGAGGGTATCAAACTTCAGCAAGCTCACTTACACTGTCAGGCCTTTTTCTTGCACATCCACACAAAGTGCCTGCGCGAGTGTTTGCTCCTGGCTTTGACTATACTAAGTTCCAAATCCCATTCTTTTGGTATACCACCCCCGAATGGGAGCAAACGGGGGAATAGAGAGCATTCGAAATGTGACTTTAAAATATACAGCAAAAGTTGTGGCATGAAAACACGACCGCGCGCAGCGCTCGCCGTACGTCCGTCACGTTCTTTTCCAAAATAATGTGATCCTGACGAGGTTACTTTCGCAGGCACACTGGCCAGATGCCAAGCGTGCATTATGCGCCTCGCTCGCGTAGTCACCGTGTGCCGCGTCAGATCCTGCAGTCTATCTGCTAATTATAGGCGGACAACGTGTTTGAGAATCATCGTCCAATACGGCTGGCCAATATGCAACGGGTTCGTCATAAAAGATTTCGGTTACTTTGCCATCTCACTCCTATACGCTACCTTGTTCTGTAAGGCCGCGAGTCGCTTTGAGCGAGGCCCATCCCTGACGAAGGAAGACCGCAGGACAAAGCAGATGGTCAGGAGGTGCACGCCAGGAGACACTTCGTCGTCCGCCGTCAGAGCATAGGCTCAGCTGTCCTCCGCAGTTGTCCTCCGCGATTCGGTGGCGAAACTCACCATGCTGATGTTGGCTAGTACGAGCAAACGACAGCGCAGAGTGCCTTCTTCGCCGCGCTCCTAACAAGATACGCTTGCTGATGGAGTCGGGCACGCGATATATCTATCAGGAAGCTTGTTGCCGACCTCCATTCATCAAGAGTACCGCGGTCGCGTGGTGGCGCGTCTTCTGAAGTCGACTTGCGGCGAATCGTTACATTGTCGCAGGCCACTCAAACACACTCCGATCACAGTTGCACCGTGGCCCGTGACAAGCGTAGACGTTACCGGTCGTAGCCGTGGTATCTAGTGTCTGGGCTGCGGAGCGATCACTAGTTTGATGTGTGTAGCGTTCTGCTCATTGAATGAAAGATTCTATGACTCAGTGTTCCAATCGCGACTCGTCTGCCACCACAAAGGTTCATGCAAGACGCCTTGTAACTCGATCACAACGCGATCACGTGTCTACGTCGCGGAGTTCTGTGGCTTCGTGGCTTGCAGCGTTGGTTCAAACGTTCACCAGCAGAGTTCACCATCACAAGCTCGTTCGTAACTCGGGGCCACAGTTTGTGGCATTAGTCTCCAGTACTTAAGAACTTTCGCTATCCCTGTAAGTGATGCATTCAACACCTATTCTACTGCTCCTGACATGTCTTCACACAAAATAGCCAGCACTCAACGTTTCAGTGCGATGGAAATATCTCTGGCACCAGCCGAATACGCGATACTTGCTGAAGAGACTGAGAACGACTTTCACGGACCTATGCCTATCAAAGAATTCCTTGACGCTTTCATGGGGACGAAGGATGGCGGGAAACCTCCCAAGCGTGCCACCCAAATCTTTAAGAACACGCCTGATGTCGGAACATCTGAGAGCATGTTTGTGCGTATATATTCTCCTTTGTTCTGGGCTACTGAATAATTGAAATCATAATCACAGATACAAGCTGTCCAGCAATCTAGAATTTGCCAGAAGCTGACATTTGTCAACACGACCGTCGATGTGGATGGAGACTTCAAACGCAAGCCAGACATGGTTGCTTACAAGAATTCTGTGCGCATCGATGACGGAACTGACTTCGACCTGATGGAACTGTGCATCGAGCGCAAGCCAGAGACTGAGGACCCATTCCAGGATCTCGCCTCCAGCGCGACCTCTGGCGATACAAACCCAGTCTTACATCTCTCGCAGAAGGCGACCAAGAGTCGAGGACAGATCTGCTCATATGCAGGCTTGCAGCTCTCGGCGCAGAACCGGTTCTTTCTGTTCACTGTGGTCTTGCTTGGTAACTATGTTCGCTTCATTCGATGGGATCGCGCGGGAGCCATTGTGACTGAACGAGTCAACTGGAGGAGAGACCCAAGTCATCTGATCATGTTCCTTTGGAGGTTCAACCGTCTCAGTGATGTGCAGCGTGGACGCGATACGTCGCTCACGAAGCCCATGGCGAGAGACATCAAGAAGGCGAAGCAAGCATTTGACGAACGGGCCAGGTTTCTGGCTGGACTCCTAGGCGGAGATGAGAAGACAGCTCAACGCCTGTACTCGTCCGATGCCACCTTCCATCAGTTTTGTATCACGGACGACGACACGCACCGGAAACACTATTTTATTGCGTCCAAACCTCATTGGCAGAGCGGCAGCCCGTTTGGGAGGGCCACCGACGGGTACATTGCATATGACATTACCAGGCAGAAACTGGTGTATGTGAAGAACAGCTGGCGGTACTTGGAGGATGGAATCCAGAAGGAAGGAGCGATCTATCGACACCTCGAACAATCAGGCGTGACCGGGATCCCGACGCTGATCTGCTCCCAAGACATCCTGGGTCAAGACACACGCACGCACAAGTACAGTTCCAAAGAGTGGTTCTGCAAGACGATCAATCCTCCGAGGCGACACAGGCTTCACCGGTTAGTTCTGGGCGACATCGGACGGCCCTTGAGCCAATTTATATCGTTAAAAGAGCTCACTAGCGCTACGTGCGATGGGATGAAAGGTAAGTGGATGGTATCTTGGACACCTCGCAGGCTGACCAACGTGTTTCTGTGCAGCGCACGATCTGGCATTTAGATTGGCACGCGTGCGACATGGGGATCTCAGTGCCGGCAACATTTTGATATCTGATTCAGGCAAAGGGCTCCTGATTGACTGGGATCTGGCTATGGAATTGCCAGACGACGATGTCCAGGGGGTTGACGCTCAGGGTACACAGGGACCGACGACGAAGTGGCAAACGGTGCGTCATGAGATAGTCATGTAACTTGCCTCAAAAACTGAATTGCTGTCTTTAGGGAACTTGGCAATTCATTTCGGCGGAGCGGCTTAGAAATCCTGACAGCACGCGCCACGAACTTCGTGATGAACTGGAATCTGGTCTTCACGTCTTGCTATACACCAGTGCCCGTTATAGAGCCAGCCATCTTCCTAAGCAACAATGTGATGACCTCAATGAAGCATTTATCCAACATTTCGACAGTAGATCCGCCACGGTGCAGGGGCGAACATCCGGAGGACGTGGAAAATGCGAATTTTTCCAACTCACCGGGCCTATTGCCTTCTCTCAACCAGGCCTCAAAATTTTCCTACCGACCCCTCTTGCCAGCCTCATCGAGACACTTCGAAGATTATTCGTTCCAATCTATAGTCCTCCGGACCTGTTACAACTGATGCCCACCATGGAGCAATCTCGGGACTCTGCCCTCGAAGTCCTCAAGACTTCGGATCGATTCATACAAATCATCGAGCAGCACCTCGAGATGGACGGATGGATGGAGAATGATGTCAGCGATGAGCTGCGTGGCTGCGATCAATTCTTTACCAAAGCATGAGGCCTGATATTTGTAGCACGGCGTAGCTCGTTGTTGAGGGCTAACGTATAGCGCGGTAATGGCTCTGCGAGTGCGACGCTAGCGTCCTTTCCCCCATTGGCCGAATCCACTGGGAAGACTAGTCCGCCTGGTGACTTGGTATGCTAGTTTTCCATCACAATTTACGCTCTATGCTTTTCGATCCCTCCTCCATGTATACGTGATTGTATGTACAACATCTCATGTTTCACCCAATATGCCCTTCGCCAAGCTTTCTAATGTCAATCCTGCCTCGTTAACTAACAGCTATCGGGTACCTGCTCTGTACTCTACAGTAACGCATTCGAATTTTCGAAGCACCAGGCAGGAACGGCATCAGGTTGCCTGAGGAATTCCAAGCGGCAGGCAGACGTTGTGATCACTTGTCATGATGAACGGATGTTTGAAGAATTGGAGAGCCATGGCTACTGCTGTCAAGGGAGATCGGGTGACAATATCGGTTGCACGGCTTGGAAGAGGTGCACGGCAATCCTGTGAAGATTTTGCGTCTACGCAGCCGCAGACAATACGAAGCACAACGCCCAACATATATCTATAAGATTACCAGTATCATGAACAAGTCCATAAAACAACCTACACAAATCAGGCTCGTTCAACTGATTTCGCGCACGCGACTGACATGATCCATCAGCACTCGTTCCATCTTAACCGCGCCCTTATAATAGATGGTATCCTCGGGATTGTACACCTTAGCGTTGTCGAACACAAGCTGAGCGTCTGCAATGAACGCGTCGAGATCTTGATATTGCCCCGTCTCGAGTTTGTGCTCCATAGTTGAAAAATCTGCGCGAAACAGTTGACGTGAGCGGGATTGGTCGACCCGAACGACGCAGGAAAAGGAAGTAAGACTGACCCATCGGATTTTGAATTACATCGTAGTAATCCGACACCTCCTGAGCGTTGACAGGTTCCTTGAAGGGCCAGGCCTGAGGGTGAGCCTGCAAGTCTGACAGAATAGACTCCATTGCGCTTCGCTCAAAATTCTTAGTCGAGGGGCGTGCACTGCAATGACGTGAGTGACAGACAGAACACATCCGAAACAAGAATACACGCACGGAACATTCATATTGGGCATCCACCCGCTCTCCCCTGTTGCTCGTCAGTTGCCCCGCAACAGAAAAAGAAGTCAGTACACTAACTCAAACCTGGCACGTCCTTGGGATCGATGACGAGCCCTTCCCCTTTCCCATCCTGAAACTGTGGCAGCCCCTCGTACACAATATGACTCTTCGACATCTGTCTGATCTTTGCCAATATCGCTTCCCTCTGCTGTGCTACGATCTCTTTCGTGGCGAGGTAATCGACCTTTCGCAGCATCGTGCATTGCATGATCGTTCCACCCTCGTAGTCCTTGATATAACCTGCCCATATGGCCCGATCAAGCGTGATGTTCTTCGAGAAACCTTGCTTCTTGAAATACCCAACTGCGAAGTTATCTGCGTATGTCAGAAAATGCATCATGTCGGGGTAGGTCCGTCGGATATGAGCTTTGAAATGATCCATCAGCAGGGCACCGTAGCCCTGTGAGATGTGTGTTCAGCTTTGACTCAGATGAAAGTACGATCGATCGACGTACCTTGACTTGATCTGCCGATGCCGTCGCAAAAAAAACGATCTCGGCGAAGCCGCGATGGGGGAACGGTCGGTAGCATATTCCGCCCACGACTTTATATCCTCGTTTGCAGATAGCGAGACATTTCGAGTTGGAGTCGTAAACCAGGCGAGCGATGTATTCGCGGGGCATCACAGGTAACTGTTTCTGGAAAAGCGTCTTCAGGTTCGTCAGAATGACGAACGATCGTGGCTGCCATCATTCTCGATAGGTAGGATCTTGATCACACCCTTTCGCAGCTCCTTTGCCGAGATTTTCTCTGGTTTCAGGGGAGGCTACAAGAGAACGTCAGTGTGAAGGAGGATGGTCCACGAAGAAGCTCACAGAGATCGTAGCTGCACTGGCTGTGTCGACGGTTACGCCTGTTGCTAACAGATCCAGCTGCCCTTCGTCTAATTGGTCTTCCATCTTGACCGGTGGCTCATGTCCGTTCAGCTGCGAAAACTCCCCGTTCATCTCTGCCTGTTGTTCGCCTGTGGGTGGCGGTATTGACGCCGGAGCAGTCTGCGCTTTTGACTTCATACTCGACGTCTTCTTGCCGCTGCGTCTTCCAGGCGGACGAGTGCCGTTGCTGGAAACATGTGTCCCCACCATCCGGGATGCAAGGGGTCTGTTCTCGTCTTCGTCGTCTTCTGCGTCGCTCAATGAAGATGAGGAATACGTCGTCTCTTTGCGGGTGGCTGTAAGAGTTCCTCGTCAAGCTGCGAAGAGACCGATGAAGGTGGTAGTTTGTCTGTGGAAGAAAGGGCTGTAAAGTGATACATGCTCAGCCGAGTTAGATGCGCATCGAACAACGGAACGCAGCCACAGCTGCTGAGAGTGTGTGCCTCGTGGCGATTGCGGGGAACTTACCGGGTGACGCCACTGCTTCTGTCAGGGGACTCGCGGCGGGCTCGGGCAGCTTGAATTGTGATCGGAGAGTTTCCATTTCTGTGTCTGTGTAGTCAAAATCCAGCAGATTCCCGCTGGCCTGTGTACGGACGGATATAGAACGATGAATGCTCGCAAGACATTGCACAAAAGCCATTTAAACTCCGCACCTGATGCACGGACGCGAAGGTTTGCGAAAATCCGCCTTAAATTGCTCCAGAAGCAGGCTCATCAAGCCACGGATCACGCACCTCCAATCGTTGTTCGAGACGCACTGCAATCTCCGCCCGACGCCCAAACTCCTCTCTGCCCAGTTTGTCCGGGTCCGCACCATGCTCTTTCGCGTCATGCCCGCAAGAACACTGATGGAGGTATTCCGTGGGACCATCCTCGTCGTCCGAATCATACTCTACAAGGTTGGACAAGGAATTCTCCGGCTGTTTCGGTAGGTCGTCGCGAACCACATCAGACCCGTATGGGGGCCGGAGCCCCGAGCAAGAACCCTCGCAAACCTCGCACGGGACGTAGCGCGAGATTTTCGTCGATGTAGACGCTTCGGGGAGCGATGCTAGGTCATTGGAGGCGGGATAGAGTAACTTCATGGTCAAAGTGGTAGAGTCACGGCTTGGGAGTTATCAAACGGGAGAACTGTTCAAACGTCGGCTCCTGGTGTCACACGTGGTTATCTTGTGTGCCTCTTCAGCGATTTGCTTCCGCTTCCGACTTCGCACTCCACATTCCTCTGGGAACGTACTAGAGGCCTCTTTCAGCGTCGCGCTCGTTCTCTCTATTTTCTACTATTAACAAAATTCTAGCAATCACTGTAGGCACCATCTCCACTCAAGGGGCTGCACGATACCAGCGACTCCATAAGCAGATTAGCTGGAATGAGGACTCGCAAGGATGTTTTCTGGATTCAGCTCAGGATGCGGATCATACGTCAGCGAAGAACTCTCTGCTGGGCTGACGTCCGTGCCATTCCCCGAAGCCGGCCAGGGCTTTGTGTGATCCTGATCCTCTTTTCACTGCGCCGTTCTCAGCATCTGGTCCCACCGGCCTCTTTTCCAGCGCAGCCATGGGCCTCGTAAGCTCCTCTACCGCGAGATGGAGACTGTTGTACAGTTCGACGTTAAAGCCCACACACCGTAGACTGAAGCACGGGACGCTCCACTCGCCCGTCTCGTAGCGCCGTTTCACAGTCATTTGAGCAGGTAACGACGCGTTTTGATCTGGAGGCAGGCCGCACTCGCTACTTGCCGACAGTGCATCACTTTTGTCTGTTAGAAAAATAGGTATCAGCATCAAGCAAGGGCCGAGTCGAACGGACCATCTCGTCCAAAGTCATCCACTCTGACAACTCATCTCGCTTCCCGGCATAAGCGTGCATAGGTATTTCCCTAAGTACATCCACTACAAATCATTGAAATTTTACAATAGGGCCACATATTCGAAATGCGCTCACCATGTTTGGTGCACTCTCGACCACCAGGTCAATCGGCACGTTTCCCTGTATTTGTGCTGTCGGATAAAACCAGTATCCATGCATCCCACATTCTTCTACGCGAAGGGGCATGCAGATCGGCGGACGACGAATGAAGTGGATATCGCTGGATCATGTACGTTCATCTTCACCTTCGGTGCACATAAAGAGATGCATACTCTGCATTGACGGTCCAGCGCTGTTGAGCTTTACACGACAATGCGATGCATATGAGCTGAAATACTTGCACTAAAGAGAAAGCTACAACTAAACTCTTCAAGACGCACCATGAGCGACACCTTTGGACCAAGCGCATCCAACAATGTCTCCGGAAGCTGGACAGGCTTGATGCCCCAAGAAACACAGGATCAATGAATGAAACAGCCGTAAACATTACTCGACCTTGGCCTCCTAATTTGATCAACCTCTGCAGCCAGAGCATTACTTTGACCATAGAAGCCTCATCTAGAGACGCGTCTCTCATCAACACCACTCAGGCACAGGTGCAGAGTATCACACCTGCTGTTTGAGCGCCTCGTTCTCCGCCCCAGATCGGCACCTTTCTGACCGTCTCTGTCCTTTCCTTCTCGAAACGCACAACTTCTTCCTGCCACTTGTCTCTTTGCTGCTGCGCCTTCGCGACTGTCTTGTTCAACTCTTTTTCGTGGGCAGCCCGACGCGACTTTCTGACTTCAGTTGAGATACGAGCGTCTTCAGGCTTTTCTGCTCCTGCTGAAGCTCGTTCCTATCGGGCTGCGTAAAGAGGTGTTGCTGTATTAGACACACAGTCACTGCCTTGTCAGAGTCCCAGCGCGAGGCTCCAGAAGAGGAGAATGTGATGCATATGCGAACCTTGAGCAGATCAAGCTCGTTCTTCGCATCTTGATACTTCTTTGCCCAGAACTCGACCATTTCAGGCGCGTAAGACGCGTCGATGGATATTCTGTTACGCGCAGATACGGAAGCAAGTGGAGAGTGATCAGATTCGTTAGTTCGGCTAGGGTTGGTGGGGTCCTCCACGGTGGCCGCCATGTCAGTAATTTTCAATCAAAGAGTCTCAATAGAGGAAAGCAGGAAAAGAAACACAAGATGCAGATTCAGCTTTGAGGTGATCAACGCGGTGACGAGAGTGTTCGAACGTTGAGAATCCAGATGCAACTTTTCCTTTTATGGGAGCTGTACGGCACGAAATCAAGTTCAGATTGCATCACAATTTCTGCCGTCTGAAACACGAATACACCCTCCTTGTCAATTCGTATGTGAGAGCAACTACGGTCTGGGGCGAGTTAGATATATCACCACAGCCGACGTCTCCACTCTCTACCCCAATTGACTATCGGCACGATGCGCCTCAGCTCGCCAACCCATTGCTCTGGCGGGTCCCATTCGATGATATCGACCTCCTGAATCGGAGACCGCAATGCGCTGCGTTGTTTGAGCACGCGGGTCAAGAGATATAGAGTGGGTATGGGTAAGGAATGGAAGCGATGCAGCTGTATAATATCAAGGCTGGGGAAAGGGATACATTCGCTGTATGAGTTGGCTGGCGTCTGCTCGGTAGTTGTGAGTCTATATTCGTCTTCATAGCTGTGCAAAATAGTGGTAGAGTGGATTCAGAGAGGGAGATGCGTTTCAAACCCTGAGCACGTCCAACTGCATCGCGAAACATAGCTAGGTTCCAGCGGGGGTCTGCATTCAGGGAGAGGGTCTCGGTATCCTTTGTGAACAAAGCTCGTAAAATATCACAACTAATCAGAGGCCACGGAGATGCGTCGTGCAGTGTCAGAGCAATAACGCCGTAGAAACGTCGGAAGAAAGATCCGGGCCACGCAGCCAGCCATAAAATTCAATACGTCCTGTGACGTGGTCGCGAGTCATGCGAATAATCCGGAGAGGGGCCGCAAGTCCCGTTTTACCACTTTGCCTCTCGAAAATGGGAAGCAGCGAGCTCGTAGAGAGCTCGGCTTCTTTACATTTACAAGCGAGAGTGATTCTGGTGGTAGTCGGAAATTCCACGATTTGCAAGATTGCCATGCAACGCGACCAGAGGCCTCTTAGATCCAAACTCGAAAGGTGCGAAAGTGTAATTCTCCTTCGCGTTCGACCAGATGATGCAGGGCGAAGAGCAGGGAGGGCAAGTGATTCGTGAGTGTCTCCAGGTAAGGCATGCTGGACAACGCATCGAAAAAATCATTATATGATGGCAAAGGAGATGTCGAAGCAGTATCTTGTGATAAGATAACGGTAAGACTGGTCAGATTATGCAGGACAGGAGAAGACCAAGGAACTGCAAACCCGGTGAAAGAGGCAGTGCGCAGGAGTGGGGCATGGTTGGCAAATAGGCTACCCGGGAATTCCATGATATCGATGTATGAAGCTACTGCCAGATCGATACGTTCCATCATCGGTGCAGGAGTTGCAAGGAGACGCAGGTCTGAGAAGCGGTATATATCAGATAGAATGATCGAGTTTGTGCGAATTCAATAGGGCAAGATCAAAGGGCGTGCGTCACGCCAGCTCTGATTATGGGAGCCTTCGAAAGCAATAGCTGTTTGTTTTGCACGTGTAGACATTTCCAAAACCCATGATTTGCCGAGGTCAAGATTGATTATTGACCACAGTTTCGGGTGCTCCAGAGCGACTTCTCTCCAATATCTGCAAACATGTGAGACTTTGATCCATCCCAGGTCGCGTATCCGCGGGGAATCAATTACTGCCAGAAAATAGAATACATGCGCTAAAGTCTCAGATGGGAGACGACGCATGAGAGTTATATCATTGCGCCGCGCATTAATAGCACGTATCGTGTTGCGCAGAAAGGCTACTTCATCATCAAAGATCCTGTAAACGTTTGGATCATTGACAGATGCAGTGACGCTGAGATCTGAAAGCAGATCCAGTCTCAATTGTGCAGGAGGACTCCAGTAGTCGATTGCACTATGTCGAAATTTAGGTCGATATGATAATGCAGGATGATGCCAACTTCGGGATATCACAAAACTCACCTCGTCTGGAGAGTGACTTTCGGTGCATCGCAAGGTTTCGACCGTGTCTCAGAAGGCAGTTTTGGCTGACAGTTCCGATTTGAGAACGTCATACAGGCTTGAACTACGCTTGGTCCTGGATGATACTTGGACTTGGAAGCTTGGAGAGCCTGGCAGCGCGTGTTCGATGATGTGACTCAGACTGACACGTGACTTAGCCGGCCCTGCCGCAAACCAGTCTTGGGTCAGCCGTACGTCGCAGATCTAGCACCGCGCTGTATCTGCACATTTTGGAAACAGAAATTAAGTCGTAGTTAAGAAATATTGAGCTGTCCTTGTCAACAACATGAAGAGAAAGTGACATTTCGAGGGGTGCAAGCACCGATGTCCAATCACATCAGGCGCCACTCTAGCGGCGCCGACTTCAACTTGTCCTTTACACCCATCTCAAGTGCAACGACGACAATCACTTCACCGCAAGAAATGGTCCATGGCTCGGTAATGACCTCAGTATTATCTCTCATAACGATTCTCCAGAAATAATCCAAGTTTCGCTGCGGTACTTTGTCGAATATAGCACCTCATTTGCGATACTGCTCCTACAGGACAATGGCAACTTCCGTTTCTTAAGACATTTTCAGGTCACTCAGTGAGTCAATGCAAGTTCACAAATAGGAGAGCTCACTGACATTTCCTTCAGAGAATTTCAACGTTAAGAACAGTGGCAGTTATCAGTCGAGTCCAGATATGGCACACGGTATTTTATCCGCCAAAAACGCTCAATCAACGAGGCATTGGTGGTGCAGAATAGAGCAGAATGAAGGTGCGCCATCTCCATTGTCCGTTTCTGTGTTGTAGAAGTGATTTCGCATGCCGGGTTGGGTGGAGACGACGTGTGACCTTGTCGGGATGAAGGTCATCTTGCTTCACTCTCCTCTGTTATCGTGCATGCAGAACCAATCGGGGAAAATAGGCAGATCCGCAACGCAGAAGTGCAGGAACATCATGATAGACCATACGCAGCGTAGGCTTGCCCTGAGTATGTAATACCGACAATGGCATCGTAGTAGCAGGATAATAGGAATCCCATCAACTATCGAGGAGATTTCGCAAAGGCCAGAGCGTATGCAGAAGGAACGAGAAGCTTGTGGGACGATGGGGCGCCAGTGATTTCTTGACAATTCGATACCCTCGCGTTCGCGCTACGTACTGCAGCATGCGGATCTACGCTCGACATCCGACCTTGCCGATCGATGAGGCGATGAAGCTAATTGCGACTCTAGACTCCCTTGTCCTGAACAATGAACCAAACCTACATCCTGGTTCTAGTCATGGATTGTCTATCGAGGAGAACAATAGGCCGCAGAGCACGCGAGAGTTTACTTGGCCCCAGAAAGGACTCGCCGAGAAAACGGGTCCATGATCCCCTCAGTAATGACATGGGCGAGCACACGTGGAGCAGTATAGTGGGCAGGCATAGGTGGGGAGGGCGCAGCGAGCACCGGGCCACATACAACGGGGCTCTGGAGTGCCCGAAAGTCAGTCATGTCATTTGTAAATTGCCGACGGACCGCCTCCACTATTTGTACCGGAGCTTGCGGGAGGAAACGGAGCTATCGTAAGTCGTACCCGCACGAGACTAGATAATGAATCGGCTTCCATCCCTCGTTCTCGCTGTGATGTCCGCCTAGCCTGCAACCGTCTCAACGGGGAGTCTCGAGTGAAATTTTGAACCGGACATGCTACATCAATGCTCTGTTCCCAGCGGAGCAATTAAAAGAAATATGTGATAAAGGTGTGCCTCGCTACCCTTGCGTGTTGTGTGAAGGCACCATAAACGGCTAGAAGATTCGAAAGAGAACAAGAGAGCTGAATCATGTCGTTTGTGATGGACCCACTCGCGAAATCAAGCGCCCTGATGCGCCTACAACCTATAGACGAACGCGTATGATTTCAATTGAGGCGGCTGGTCACAGATCTTCACAGATGTAGCGCCCGCCCGCCGAAGAAGGCCCGGAGCTAGCGTCGACCGTGGAGAGAGGCTGTGCTGAACAAAGGATCAAGCGGGATATTGCGACGGACGTAACTCCACTCCTCGCCTTGCTTTGCCACAGATGTTATCGAGGTCCGATGAATGATGATAAGAACGAATGCACCCCTAAATCCACCGAATGGTCACAGCATGGACACGTTCTGCCTCACAGGACTGATGGAACGAGGCAGGGAATATTGCTCGCCTGCCGCTGGAAGAGAGGACATGCCCGAAAGGAGACAATGGACTTCGGCTTGCGGCATGCGAACAATGAACCCGCCTCGCTCTTGGTTTGGAACCTAATTCCAAGCCTAATTCCAACACGCGAGGGAAGTCATTACGGCGATGTCTGAGCCGTGCCTTCAACAATTTCTTGAGAAGGCAGCGGGCGCTTCTTCGATGGTATATCTAGAGAGCCGAAGAGTGTGAAAGGTCAACCATTCACCGTACCGCTAAGTCTTACCTGCCTCTCCCCTACAAACTGCACATCAGCACCTTCAAGGCATCAACATGTCTTACTACTACGGCGACGACTCGTTTGAGGACGAGCTTTTCAGTGCGTTGTATATTTGCATACCATGTCAGGACTTCGCTATATAATAACGCGAAACGACCCGCAGCACCTGGCGCAGGTCCGTCGCGCTCCCAACTCTATGTCGATGTATACACGGTGAGAGCGGCCACACAGACGAGTCGGTAAGTCTGAAACTTAGCTTCAGACCTTCAACACGCCACTCATTGCTCTGTATTCTTAGGACGAGGACACCTACCCTTCCATACAGTTGTGGCCTCACGCCTACATCGCCCTCGGTGGACACCCGAACCCTTACGCGGCACTCCTACATCACTCGCTCCCTAGTAACTACCTCGAGGCCCCCATCGCGTCACACGCGCCCGCCCAAGCCGCTCGCTGGGACGACGACGACGAGACGACGTGCCCATGGCCATTCCCGGTTCCAGTCCCCGCCACTCACACTTACACGGAGGCGGCCACACGCCACATCCCTGCACCTACCTTCTCGACACTGGTGTGTGCATTGGATCCTATCGAGGTCCAGGATCACCCTCGAATGCGCGGCGCAGCGCCCTTCTCCTCACTGCTGGGCGCCGTCTATCCGATCCAGGGTCCGTGGAGCGACATGGCACGGGAGATCGTGGAGGCGCCGCGCGACACCGTCCTTCGGGTGTTGGCCGAGGTGCCTCCGCGGGTGCCCGTCGAGGAGGTCCCAGAGCCTGTTCCAGAGCTGCCGCCGTCGCCAGAGACTACCGCGGAGCCGGTGCCGCAGGCGCACCATGTGGATATGAAGGAGGGGCCGAGGCAGAAGAAAGCGAGGGAAGCGAAGGGAAGCGAGGGGAAGAAGGAGGGAGGGAGCCAAGGAGGGAGCGGCGCGAAGGCTGGGAGGCGCATAGTCAGGAGGCCGCGCATGCCCCCGATCGCGGGGTGTGGGCTGTTTTCCGTGAGGCTGTCGAGCGACTATGCGGCAAAAGGGAGGGAGACGGTGGGGGCGCGAGGCCAGATCCCTGTGGTCCATCCACAGGCACACGGCGGCGCCCTCCGAGAGAATACAATGACATCGACGACGTCCACCCACGGGGTGGAGAACCCCATATGTGAGCCAGTCCCCGAAGCTGTACCGCAGTCCATCGAAGGGCCCTGGACAACGACACCTGGGGAGGAAGAGAGAGGCGCGCGAAAGCGCAAGAAGGCAGACCCTCATGTCTGCGACGGCACCGACGGGTGCAGCAAGCGGCTGTCGTGCCCGTACGACATGCCCCGACACAAGGCGACTCTGCGCCATGGAGGAGTGCGCAGGTTTGCATGCGACGACTGCAAAGCCCCATTCGTGCGCAAAGATGAAGTCCTTCGCCACAAGCGAGAGCACTGCCCAAACAGGGGTAGGAAACATAACGGCGAGGATGGTTCCTCGCAGGGCCCGAGACACGATGGTTCAGAGGGAGATGGAGGGGGCATGGGCGGTATGGGGGACGGCCTGCTCAGTGGATAGATCTGAAGGTGCGTACCGTTCGCTTTCATTTTCCCTTCGTGGGTTTTTTGTTTCGCGTGGCACGCCATCGATGCCTTCGCCGTTACTTTCCTTACCGCCCTCGTTGTTCTTGCCATCGTCTTGCGTTCGGATCGATGCGGATAGGAAGCTGACTTGCTCTGTGTTTTCGTAGAACTCTGCTCGTGGTCGGCGTCGTCCAGCCCGGCATTGCACGACGAGGGAAACTGGTTGTTATGTAAGCTATCATACCGCCGGGGGCGCTCATCGCGTCGTCGACTTCGTCCACGACCGCACCTCATCAGCGACAAGGGTTCGATAAGCTCATCTCTTTCGAGGTTGATCACATCTATCACGGGGATATCTCTTTGTACAGTCTGTTTACTCCAGCGCTTTTTTTGCAAATATCTATTCCTTCTCACATTGTCCTTCGAACCCGAGCCCTGCTGGCGCACGGCTACCTTAAACAATGAACTGGACTAGGCGGAGTAAATTTTTCCTCAATGTCTTACTGATTTCATCCAATGCGGCTGACCGTCCGCTCCGACGAGATTAACGACTCCTGCAGCAGCATGGTCTTCTGTCCACTCCATTCGCGTGGTTCGGAATCCAGATAGGCGATGTCAGTGATGGAGGCTGAGGCTGCCGTTGTTGAGAACGAGGCAGTCATTCTTGCCCGGTATACATTGGCGATGTCGCTTTTCGTAGGCTTTCTCTTTCATCCACAAGGTTCTCACATGCTATAACGCAGAATTTCCTTCTTGCCACCCTTGCAACAATGGTCTAGCGAATCTGTTCAATGCGCTCACTGCACTCTGTCAAATGACGTACGCCGGCTTCTTTGTGCACCTGAACGACACCATCTTTGTTGCGATGGTGTAAACTTCGAAGTAGACACTCGAGGCTCTGTCCGTCAACGAGGTCGGCTCTGGAGTGACAATCGAAGATTTGCTGCAGGGCGTGCCTGTCAATATGCCTGCGAGTCTCATCATGAATTTGGTGCGTTGTTTGGCAATTGCTTGTGGAAGGAGAATTAAATTTGACACACTGGATTTAGAAGTGATTATGACCATCGCGTCGGACGTTTTTGTGCTGTTCACCTTCATTGCAGAATTCGCAGTGAGCGTCATTGGAATTGTTTGGTTCAAGGTGCGAGAGACGAGATAATACAACCTCTGAAGTCGAGGACTCTCAATGTCAAATTCTCCCTTACTAATATACGTATTCCATTCTATCTCATATAGAATCTTTGCTGATAAAGGCCTGATGTGGATTAAGTCTATGAAAAAGCATCGCAGGGACAACATACCTGTGACTACGAGTGGCGCGCGGCGGTGGTTTCCGAAGAAGCCAAAGCCACCTTACGACGACTCGAGCCTTCGTGCAAGTTTCGTGCATCGTGTTTGTCCCCGAGATGATCGAAGTCAACGACGCCTATTATCCCGATCGCACAAAGCTCCGTTGCCTTTCCATGGTGGGCGAGGTGGCTGGGCAGAGAAGCGTGGCGTTTGTCACGTTGTGTGGCGAATGGTAGCAGCGGAGGTCCAAGCGTTCACCGATGGCCCCAAAGCCACATTGGTGACCCTGAGGTGTATAAAAGGCTCGCCATTCTCTCCTCTTTGTCGCCATCACTCTCTCTTCCTCCCCACCACCACCACCCCCCTTGTCCTCTCTCATGCTGTCCTGCGGTACTCACTGTCCTATCCGTGCCCTCCTTCATCTGTACAGGTACATCTCATTCATGCTGTTCGCCATCACTTCCACCATTGAACCTCGACGCGCTCTAGGTTATTAGGCACGATCGCCTCAAGCACGACGTCAAGTTCATAGGTACGTCTTATTGACCACTGCTCGTATATCCTTGGTGCTCAACGACGCATCAGCAGGCACGATCGCCTTCAAGCACGACAGCAAGTTCACTGGCTGCTCTGTATCTTCTGGCGACACTGCTCTGGAATCTGTGGCTTTGGTCTGTGGCATTGGGCTCTATGGTTCTCTGGAGGTGGCTTCGACGTCTGGTTGCTGGTGTGTCTCTTCAACATGTCTGGGTTCTGTCTTGCTTGCCTTGCTCGTCGTCTTGCTCGTCGTCTTGCTCTTCCTCCCACTGGTAGTTCTCGTCTCGTATTATTATCTCCTGCGCTTTGATGTTCTTGGCTGTGGTCTGCTCGCTCTTCGCTGTCTTCACTGCTCGCTCTTCGCTGTCTTCACTGCTCGCTCTCTGTTCTCGTCTCTCTGCGCTCTCTCCTCGATCTGGTTTGCTCGCTCTGTCTTACTTGCTCCTCGCTGTCCTCTTCGTCCTCGCTCTGTGTTCTCTCTCCTGGCTGTGTCTTTTTTCTGCTCGCTCTAGCTTCCTCGCTCTGTTTGACTTGGTCCTCGCTGTCTCCTTCTCTCGCTGTGGCTTTTGCTCTTGGTTTCTGGCTTCTCATCTCAATCTTTGCTCGTTTATCTCAGTCTTGTCTCCTTGCTCGTCTATCTTCTCTGGTTTTTCTTCATGCTCGGCGGCCCTGGTCTATCTCGGCGACGTTCTCGGTCTCTCTTGCTTCTCTCGCTTTCTCGCTTATTTCTCTTTCCTGATATATCTTGGCCACCTTCTCAGCCTATCCTTGGTCACGAATATCTTGACAGTGTAAGTACATCTAATCATTCTATTGCTTAGGTCGCGCACCGCCACACACGTCTACTTCAAGCTGCAAGAGATCGGGTCGCCAGTTAGGGGGCGTCAGCCCCCGGTGAGTCCTTCCTCTCTCTTTCCGCTGTCGCAAGTACTGAGTCGCCCACACGTCTTACATTTCCAGGTACGTCTCCATCCGGCTGTTCGTTTCTTTCCTCCTCACTTCACATTTCAAGTGCCACACCAAGTCCTCCGCACAGTCGAAACCCAATGCTATATCCTTTGGCACGATCGCCTTCAAGCACGACGTCCAGTTCAATAGGCGGAACAACCAACGATCTTCTGTGAAATCCACCTTAGGTATCTTGGCGACCTTATCTTGGGTCTCTAGCTGTGTCCTCCGTCTTGCTCTGGATTGCTGGGGCTGGCTTCCTATGGCTGTCGATATATATTGGTTCTCTCTCGCCTATATCGTATGTGTCTCTTTACTCTGTGTTATCCGCTCGCTCGTCTAGCTCTGCTTTTGTTCTCTTCTCGATTCCTCTTTCCTCTCTGTGGTTTCTGTGGCACTGGCCTATCTGGGCGACTTCTTCAGTATTTATGGTCACATTCGCTTCAAGATATCGCTGAATGGAAAGCTTCACGTCTTCAGGCCATGACGCCGACTTCACTTGCGCAGGACGACCCTGCAAGAGATGGGGTCGTCAATGAGGGGATATCAATCGTTCGTCAATCGAGCAAAAGTTCCTGTACTGTTTCCACATACGGCAGCAAGATCCAGGTTCTCTAGGGGCCTCCTGGCAGCTGAGGCGACATGACTCTGTAATGGTGTATCTCTCGAATTTAATCTTGGTTTTGTCTCTTGGCCCTCGCCTGACTGGTCTTGCTGGGCTTGTGTTCTTGTTCTTGGTGGCATCTCTCCTGCAGCCCTCGCTTTGTCGCTCTGATCTCGCACTCGTCTGATCTTGTCCTGCCTCTTGTCTTCGAAATCCTCGTGCTTGCCTTTCTCTCTGTGTTTGTCTTCCATGTCTTCCTGCTTGTTGTTCTCGCGCTGCTTGGGCTCTCGCTTCGCTTTTTCACTCGTATTCTGCTAGTCATTTTCGCCACGCTTTTCATTCTCACTCTGCTTCCCTTTGCCAGAATTCGTTTTCACCGAGGTGCAACTAGCCACCCTTCTTCAGATCAATTCGACCGACATTCATGATAAGTTAACTATCTAGCCGCGCAAAGGACGATCCTCCAAGATATGGGACCGTCAACGTGGGGGTCCACGCCCCCTGTGAGTTCTCCCTTCTGTATATCGTTCTCGCAGCTGCTGACCGCCCCACACGTCTTCCTTTAGTGGCTCCGAAGATACTGCTGATCAAGAAATGATTGGATTGGCATAAGAGCAGGGGTCCGATTCTCTTCTTGCCCACTGACCAATCGAGATGTGTTCATTGACAGTGTGTATGATATCACAATTGAATCGTTCCTGATAAATATTCCAGAACAAATATTGCGCGTTTCCGTGTGTCAAACATTCTCCTAACGAGTATCACACGTGCCGATATCTGTCTGCCGTTTTGCTTTCGCGGGACTATAAGTAAATTTGGTACCAAGAAATTGGATCGAAGGCGCCTATGAATGAGATTTGGAGTCTGAGGGTGACAACGTAAAGTACAGCCTTCCATGCATCGTACAGTGATTCACATGATTACACTGTAGCATACCACAACATACAGGGTGAACCTACCTTTCCACCTCTTCATCTTCGCTGAAACTGACGATGGACACGATGGTCAACAGCTCATCAACCCACTCCTCCGGCAGCTTTGATTTGATGATCTCGACTTTTCGAATGGGAGATCGCGATGTACTGCGCTGTTTGAGCACCCTGGTCAAGAGATCTAGAGTGGACATAGGAGAGCGCCGCAAGTCATGTAAATGTATGCATTCAAGGCTAGGAAAAGGAACGAGTTCGCCGCACGAGTCAGCTGGCGTCTGCTCCGAAGCTGTGGTATCCGTCTGCGTGTCCATAGCTGTGCAAAATACTGGTAGAGTGTACACAGAGAGGAAGATGTGCTTCAGACCCCGTGCAACATCAGGAAAAGGGCAGATTACTTAGCTAACTTTTCCGAACTTTTCCGCACTTATTCATTCTTATCAGCTTTTTGACCAACTTACAGACTTAGAGAAATTTGCCTTTTGTAAGTTGAATAGTATAAAAGTCCAACAAGTCAATTTAAGAGACGAGCGAGCAAAAAAAGTCGAGAAAAGAGGAAAAAAGTCCTTAAATTGTAACAAGTGGAAAAAGTAGGCTAAACATGATATCTTCTGTCCGATGTTTGGACACCGTCACAGAGCCATCTGCCTGCGACTCAAGGTTTCGCAGCCGACGGCGCCGAGCTCTCGCTAGTGAGCGGCTCGCTCGAGGGTGGTAGCTGGTGGTGTTGGACAGGAGGGATCGACTGGAGGTATGGGGGGAGATCCGAGGGCTGGCATCTCTGTCAGATGAGGAATGAAGGCTCAAGGTAAGGAGGTAGGATCGTACTGGGACACCACTCATTGTTTCGTGGATTTCGTTCATCGCGCCCGAGAGGGAGTTGAGCTCCGCTTGTCTTGGAGACAGTTGATATTATGGTCGAAGGAGAAGATCATGCCGCACGTCAGTACATACAGCCCATCGATTCTGCTGCTCGGCGTCTGTCGTTCAACGAGCCATCACCCCAGTGTGGGCACATCGACGACGACGAGCCCGTCCAGGATTGCGAGCACGGCCGTGCACACGAACACTGTGCGCGCTGGGTCGGGTCGGGTCGGTGTCAGAAGGACGATGAAAACAAGACACACCGCACCTTGCGCGGCGTGACTCTCCGAACCCGCCGTCAAAGCTCCTGCACTGCACGATGGCTTTGTCCCGGTCGAGTTGGTCGAGCCCGCCAAGGAGAGAGAACGCGGAGATGGTGCGATAGAGGAAGCGTGTGTTAAGCTCACCGAATGTGTCCTCTGTGAACATGCCTGAGAGGTGCTGGAGGTCGAGCTGTTGTGAGACAGCAATGAGCACGACACTCGACTTGGAGCTCCAACAGTGAACAGCCGGTAAGCATGCACGCTTATGTACACACTCTGCCTCACTTAATTACCTCATCGACGCGCGGCCTGTCCGGTTTTTCACTTGCCTCTCACCCTACAACACCCCTCTTGGAGCCCCACTACCCTAGAGTTAGGTGGGCTTCCTCGGAGCCACGATAAGATGTGAGTCCCTTGTGCACGGAGCCGTCTTTCTTGCACTGAACAGGAGGGCCTCGGACAGTGAAGGCTCTCTACAAAATGTGTCGTACGTTCCCCTTCCTCCTTAGTAATTATCTATCTATCTATACTGACATTTTTCTTGAGCCCCACTCGGCTCGCAGGACGGCTCTCGCTCATGTCGTTGATCGACACTAGCAAGACTCCCCGGGCCCTATCGGGAACCAGATTAAGAGCCTCGGGATCGGCTCGCCAGCTGGGATGCTGAGCAAGGGCCGCACGTCCCTCATGACCCCTCGCGGTCGAATGCCGAGCGCCATCGCGATGCCTCCCCCATCCGAACTCATTCAAATCTGATGACTTATAGATGAACGGCCGCGCTATCCAGAATCAGATTGCCCAGCTGTTGTCCAGCCGGGCCTCGCACGTCGCCATGCGAACGCCGCTGTCACAGCTCTGAGTGAGCGGACACCCAAATACAAGGTCTCGAGCGCGCAGTCGCGCATGCCGCCGCCGATGTTGAGATGGCGGAGAGCGACGGCAAGGCGCGGCTCCGCGACTTGCAGTCCCGCCTCGACAACAGTGAGTCTTTGATGAAGGACCTCCACTCTCGAGGCAAAGGAGGCCGGCGAGAGCGAGAAGAACACCACGCTGAAGGCAAGGAAGAGGGAGATCGCGCTGTTGGAGGCGCATGTCCAGAAGGCTTACATCGAGCTCGATAAAGAGCGCAGGGAGCTCGGTGGGCAAGTCGAGCTTTGGCAAGCTGGCCAGGTATTGTTTCTCCCCATTCACCTCAAGCATTTTCTCATGCGTCGTTGACAGGAACCATCGCGTTGTACGAGAACCACATGAGCGCCGCCGAAACCAAACACTACGAGCTGGAAGACGCCATCGCAGGCCGTGATGTTCGGGACGTACCAGGCCGGGTGAGGGTATGGGCGCTGCGACGTCATGCATTCATCAAGTTTTTTGAAGTATATATACATAGTTACTTTAGATAAGCCTTAGTTAAACTATAGCCAATAAATAAATAAATCAGGAAATTTGCAATCAATATCAGATCTTAAACATCTTTTGTGGGTCGCTTATATGGCTTTTTATGACACTTTTATGACTTTTAGCCTGCCTTAGACAAGTTACTCGGACTTTTCTAAGGAGGGAGTCCACTTATCGAACTTTTCTAAGAGGTGAATCCCAGTGAGAACGCCCTCGTTTGAGCTGCGACGAGAACGAGTCCTGGCGAATGACTGTCGGGGAATGAAATCGAGGACTAATGCTAGCGAATGGTCTCATATGCGGCGCGCGATTTCCTTAGCTTAGTTTGCTTCCCGGTACGAACTCGCCACCTTCAATTCTTTCTTGTCATAAGTTCATCTATTCCTGTTTGCCCTCGGGTCTAATCGAATCAGATCAAATAGTGTACTTTACAATAATTAAGGCTGACTGCACCTTTTCAAATATCCACTAAAGAGCCTTTTCTACCAAATTTATTGTGCATTCTGCCTCAGAGCAAGAACGTGCTACTCTCAAGAACCTCTGAATCGATTGAGATAGATTGCAGTAATTTTACATATAATTTTGCTAGGTATACTCAATCAGAGCCCTGTTGCCATCCGATGCACCATTCTTGCTGCAATATGTGTACGGCCCCTCTCGCAATCAGAACTATAGGAGCACAACATCGCGAACGGTGAAAGAGATGGCGATAGACGTACCCTTGATCGATTCTTAGGATGCACGCAATTCGGACGTGGTAGACATCTCTCATTATCGCAGGATTGTCTGACACGAACAAGCACTCTAAAGTGAAGAAAAATCAATCAGTGGGGCACGCTGATTGACGAGGTGCACAAACCTAATGGGAGGGGGCGGGGGTATAGTGGTGCTGGGCATGGAGCGGTAGAAGGCTGGGGTGAGTGTGCGTGGTGGATTTGTAAGTAGGAAGGAGGTGATGGTAGAGGTTCGGCAGTGGAGAGAGGTCTGTTGGGAGAGAAAGATGAGCACTAGGAAGGAAAGATATGCAGGAAGGAAAGGCAGACGTTGTTATAGCGAGCGCTGCGATGCCGCTTGGTGGATGGCCCAAGGTCGTCTGTAGTGTCGTTGCGCGGGCTGACGCGGGTTTGGCAGAGGGGGCAACGGAGGCAACGTAAGCGATGGGCAGGGTTGGTCTGCTGGTAATGGTGCCGGCGTTGGAGGGTGCTGTGGGTGGGGGCAGGGGAGAGGCGGCAGGGCTAGACGCTATGCCGTCGAGAGCTTGGCGGCACCATCATGGGCAAAGCTGGCGCAGGCATCTGGGGCGCGGAGCTCTGCGTGCTGCAAGAAATAACCGAGGTCGGCCCAAGCGTCTGTGAGGCTGCGGAGGCGGGCGTCGGCATCGAGGTTGGCTGCGCGCTCTGAGTCAAGCTTTGCCTCGAGGTCGAGGATGGCGTTGAGTGCGGGTTTTGGGAGGGAGGAGACTGGGGGGGACCGACGCGGGGGGACTCTTGCTGGCTGGCGGAAATGTCGTTGAGGAGGTAGTCGAGACGGTCTGTGGGGCACTTTGTGGTGTGGAGCTCGTGCTTGAAGTCCTCATTCTCCTGGAGGATGGTGAAGAGGATGAGCGCGAGCTGGGTGGGTGGGGCTGGGGGTTGCAGTTGACGTGCAAAAACATGCGTCTGGTAGCTCTGGGATGTGGGGCCGTGGGCAGCGCGGTGTGGCAGATAATCACAGTTGGCGGGAAGGTGCTCACGACGCTGCTGGACCACAACGTGAACGGGCCCGAGAAGTGGGGTGGGTGCGGGTGCGGGTGCGGGTGCGGGTGCGGGTGTGGGTGTGGGTGTGGGTGTGGGTGTGGGTGCGGGCGGTGGAAAAAAGAAAAGAGAGGGAGCAGACTCTGCTGGCGCTGTTGTGCTCGATGCTGGTGAGCAGCCACGAGTTGGCAGCACAGACGCTTATCGGGGGCACGTTGTGGATGGTGCTCGAGATGCCACTGCCGGACGGCGCGAATCCCATGGTGCGTCGCTCCCTTTCCCAACTCTACTTGGCGGAGACTGCCTATATGCGCAGTGCCCGGGTTAGTTCTCACGTTTATTTTTCCACGTGGAGCAGATTCCGACGAACATATTCTCGCACCTAAAGGACGACTCCAAGACGGAACACTTCCTTGACTGTTTCTACAAGTCCTGCATTCACTCGATGCTCAAGCTCGTCTTCGACGTTCTAGATCGCACGCCGTTCGCAGGCGAGCCTCTCTGTCGCCGTCGCGGTCCCCGATCTTCCCTTCCATGTCTACACGAATCTTACTCAGCTGCGCAGAGCCGACGCTGCGCCTGACGCGAGAGAAAACGAACTTGTTACTGTCCTTGTGTGACCAGCCCTCCATCTTCGCGCTGCAGCACACGGTCCGAAGCCACTTCTTCATGCTCACCTCAAACATCTCTACGCACGTCGCCAGGTTGCTCTGCAGCAGGGATAAGCATTTGAGCCTCGGGCGCCTGCACTTCCCCAGCTCCTTCGAGGCCAGAGGACTGACGCTGACTCGCGTTTGGGCGCCTACTGTAGCTGCATTGCGCTATCTCCGAATACACCTCCATCAGAACAACAAGAACTTCGTAGCGCACCCCCCTAAGCAGGAAGTGTTCAAGGCGATCCTCGAGCTCGTGCTACAAGAGTCGGACCGGGACACGCGCACCCACTCGTCGTGTCAGGTGTTCTTCAACCACATGTGCAAGGTCGGTGTCCTGCTGCTTGTTCGTACGTGATGATTCCCAGTGCTGAGCCAGACATCGCGCAGGAGAATACGAAGGAGGCGATCGATGACATCATGACCCGGCAGGAGGCGCTCGTGCGGCAGCTTTTCCAGTCCAGGTTCACAAAGAGGTGCTTCGAGTAAGTCATCCTGCGCTGGGAGATGAACACCGCGCCAAGTGGACGCTGCACTATCGCTGCCACAAACAAGCATGCCTACGACGGGACAGATGCCCGCGATCAAGGCTGTCGCAAGTCTCTCTATTGCATCAAGCTCTGTTGAGATACCAGCACCGAACACTCCAGTTCCCAACAAGGTGCATACCGTGTCCTCTACTATCGTCACCATGCTCATCATAATTCACAGATTATTCCAGTCGATAATCCATTGTAAGTGATTGTTCTATATAGTGGTATTGTACTGATCGTTGTGTCGCTCGACATGTAGCATGTTACCACGTCAACCCAGGCATGTGCACATACCAGCATCCCCTCCCGACTCTTCGAGTGTCACCGCAGGAACACCCACCGCCATTGCCGAACCCGCTCCTGATTTGATATGTTCCACCGAAGCCACAAACAAAGTGACCGAACACCAGCCTGCTAGTGCCGGAGCAAACACCGCACCTGGCACCTTGCCAAACTCACCACCAAAAAAACGCTCTAAGGTGTTCGCGAAGGACAAGTACAAGGCTAGCGTTATTAGTACACAGTGCGTTTTCCTTCGTTTGAAGCTCATAATAACTAAACCATCACTAGGAACGTTTTTCTTGCTCGCTGGCTTCAACGCTATCCCGACGGTTTTTACTATGAATGCTCCGATGCCTATGCGGGATCAAGGCCTCGTGGACGCTACAAGTTACAAACACGTTGTGATCATATATATGTAAGCGGCCAGCACAGCGAGAGCTCACTAGTGACTTGTTCTCTACGACGCTCACGGCTCCTGAGTGCTCTTTCACATTTAGTTCGTCGTCTCTCATTGTTCTTTGCTACTCGTGCAGCCTGGTTCACACTACAGTTCTTCAGCATGGCGCACCAGACTCAGGCGCGCCGGCCTCGACATTCACTACCTACTCTAAAACACCCTCGTTGGTTTAGCTGCCTGAGCTGCAGCAAGATGTTTAGCTCCCAGTTGGCAGTCGCACAGCATCTCAACAGCCGTTTTTCGGGCTGTATGACCTGAGTCGTCAACCTTGCTGCGCGTGCTTCACTCAAATTATCGACTGCAACAGTGATCAATCCGGACACAAGAAGTGGTAGAGATATCAATATGGAGGAGCTGTTCAGCCTTGCAGCTGAACATGAATGGATAGATGATGCTGAGGATATCAATTTTACAGCGCCAAATCATGTCCCTATCACACTCCCATCTTCCCATATCGATTCCGACTTCCCTCATGCCAACGCCGTCGCTCCGCCTCCCGCGCTGCCAAATAATGCAATGCAAGCGGACTCTACGTGTACTCAATGGCACCCACACCCCTCGAAAGTTTACGGTACTAGCAAGGATTTCATGGGGCGCTTCAATGATGACCGGTTCGCCCACGAGCGACTAACAAATGTGTTCTATCCTTTCTCATGTGAAGGAGACTAGCAAATAGCCTCCTTTCTCCTTCGTTCAAGCCTCTCGACGAGAGAGATTGATAACTTTCTATCCCTGCCCTGGGTGAGTCATTTTTTCGTCATATTTACTTTAATTTCTGATTGAAAACCAGATCAAAGCCCTTCCGTTGTCGTTCCATTCATCAAAAGAGCTCAGAGGACGAGCAGAACTCCTTCCATCTGGCCCATCGTGGCACTGCCAGACGCTCACCGTCCGTGGATTTCCGACCAAGAACCCTATGCAATTCTTCTACCGCGACGGCCTTGAGTGCGTCAAGCATCTCTTTGGTCATCCATTGATCAAGGAATACCTCCTCATCAACCCTCATCAAGTTTACAAGGTTGCCGAAGCTTTCATTCGAGTTTTTGGTGAGTGGATGTCGGGTGATACGGCGTGGTCAATGCAGGTGATTTCATTGTATATGATGCTGCTTCATTCGCTGATTTCTGCTCCAGTCAGCCTTACCTGAAGGTGGCACCCTTGTCGGGGTTATCCTATCATCTGACAAAACCACCTTGACGAACGGCACCAGAAATTGTGTTGCACATCCACTGCTCATGTCACTTGCGAACATTGCCACAGAGTTCCGTATGTGGGCTTCTCATCATGCATTTGTCCTCACGGCTCTTCTCCCGTGCCCTCACTTCATTTGCCCTAAGTCGTACCGCAGAGTTCTCGAAAGTCATGTGAAACATTGGTGTATAGATATCGTCTGTAATCCACTCAAGGTGGCCGCCCATGCCGGGCGCATGATGACAGACCCTCGTGGGTTCTCGCGCTGGTGTTTCACCCCTCTCATTTCATACATCGTCGACAACCCTGAAGCACAGATGATTGCTGGTGTTGATGCAAGAAGCTCAGCAGTCACGCTCGCCACTTATAAGCAATTTGGTGATGATTTTTGTCATGAGCCTCGTACATCCTCGACGACTCTTGCACAGCTTGCTGCCCTTGCTCTCGAAGCCCCTGACCCTTGGAACCTTGAGGATTACTTGCCGAAGGCCAAAAAACATCACTTAAATGGAGTTTTTCACCCTTTCTGGGCCGACTGGGCACTATTGGATCCTTCCTCTCTCCTCACACCCAAAATCTTACATCAACAGCACAAACAATTCTGGGATCACGACATGAAGTGGTGTCATCAGTTGCTTGGCGATGCCGAGATCGATTTTCGATATTCAGTTTTACACCCCCGCGTGGGGTTTCGCATCTTTCACGAAGGGATTTCACCACTCAAGCAAGTCACTGGGAGAGAACACCGAGATATTCAAAGGTACATTATAGCCTGTATCGCCGGCGCTGCCCCATCAAGATTCATTGTCGCGATTCGTGCCCTCATGGATTTCCGCTATCTATCTCAGTCTCCGTTGATTGATGCCCCTACTATTGACAAGATTTCCAATGCGCTGAAGGAATTCCACGACAACAAGAGCGCAGTCATTGAAGCCGGTGCACGTAGGGGGAAAGGGGGAGTCATCGACAACTGGTACATACCAAAGATTGAGCTTATGCAGAGCGTCACGCCAAGCATTCGAGCAATGGGCGCTCCAATCCAGTACACTGCTAATACCACTGAGCACAGCCATATTCGCCTTGTCAAAGAACCCTTCCACGCCAGCAACCATCGTGACTTCGATCCTCAGATTTGCCGCTACCTTGATTGGGCTGAAAAGTGTGGGCTATTCAATATCGCGACTACCATTCGCACTGCATGATCTGCGGAATTTGTTTGTCATCCTACAGAGCATGCTGACCATGATGATGTCAGTGACAATGATAATCACCCGGCCGAAACGACAGTCTTATTTGACAGTGCACACCCCTCCCAAGATTTATTTGTGCTCTCAACCGGCAAGATCCCCACAGGGGCCTCAGCTCCTCGTGTGTTTTCAACAGAATCCACTGGCTTTCGGCTCACTGTTCGTCCATCAATCTGTCAAGTTTCAATCAATAAGGCTGCGACATTGTTCCCGCTCCCAGACCTTCGCCCTGCGCTACTCGATTACTTCCGCTGTTGTCACAGTAATCTCCTCTTACCTCTCACAGTTGGTGGCCAAAGGACTGCCACCACCCCCCACAACTCTCAGCTTCCCTTCAATGCTATTGAGGTCTGGTATCAAGTCCGTGTCCAAACACAATCGGTGTTTGCTCAAAACACGGTCCTCCCCTCGCACCTTGTCCAAGCATGTCCTCCATCAGAGGATTGGCTGTATGGAAGGAACAATCCTGTCTTGATCATCAACAACAAGACAATACCTTGGCCGGGGCAGGGTGTTAAGGGTGAGTGTCAAATTTTTAACGATAAACTGTGACTCGTATGTGCTGATTAGTGTGAAGGCCACTCTGTTGCTCAGTTACAGATTATTTTTCGGCCTCTACTCCCGTCATCAAAATCACTGCAGCGAATCCCGTATCTCGCATATGCTCACCGTTATAATTTCATTACACAGCCATCAACATGCACTTCTCCCAGACCGAAGCCAGATCCTACGACAGGCATGTATGTCCTCAAACGAGCACTGCGCATGGACGGCACTAGAGTAGGTGACATCATCCCCCTTACTCAGATCCGCATGCCCGTTGATTTGGTTCCAGTATTTGGTGCTTCTGCGGATTGTCGATTGACGGCGCAGAACAGTCTAGCGTGTAGCTACAGTTTTCATTTGAACAAGTATGTGGACAAGGAAAGCTATGCCATACTCGATAGTTAGTTGTAGCTGTAGTGTCCATGTTTAGCATCTTGAAAAATGCATCTTTGTGGATCGTATACAAGAACGATCCTCAATACTGCGCAAGCTGCATCTGCGAGGCGCCGATCAAGCAATGTGACGAGGTGATTCTGTCCGTTCTGCGGATACTGATTATCGTACTTGCTATCGTCTTGCAAGCTGATCTTAGAGCTGTGTTAATAATCATTGTTAGCAGTGTCTTGAGTATGAAGGGTTTTCTCGGACAAAAATCGTGAAAAAATAGGCTTAGTTGGCTATAGTTGGCAATTGCTGGCAATTGTTGTGATGTGTCAGCAATTGCTGTCATTTGTCGGCAATTGTTGACAATTGCTGACAATTCCTGTCCTCATCCAAGCTGTCAATTGACAACAATTGCTGGCTATCTGTTGTTATGTACAGATTCCTGACAATTGTGGACAATTGCCAGCAATTATGAACAATCAAGCACTGAACAAGTGAGAGAAAATACAGCATTATCTCAGAAATGCCAACAATTGCCAACAATTCGAGGGAATACATGGTGAGAAATGTTCATGTCAGCTGGAATTTGTTGACTTATGACAACAATTCCTGACAATTCCTGACAATTCCTAACAATTGTTCAAGATAGTTGCCTTTTGCTCAAAAATTGCTAATTTATCATCAAGAAGGGGGGTTTGATTGATTTTTGTCCGGCACGGTCCCTCATAAGATTCACCCCCAGTGAGAACGCCCAAGTATCAGAACAGATGTGGGCGAATGAGAGCGATATATTCGCTCGCAACCATTAGCAATCGAGCACATGCATTCCCAGTCCGGAAATTAGCAATGTGTTAGAATGTCGTCGACTGCTGGCAAATAAACAGTGAATAAACATATATCGCTCCGTTCCCATACGATAGTATTCAATGTTTCATATATCTCATAGCATCTCATTAGGTATCACTCGACACAATCCGTTGACGGAAGCACAATTTTAATCATTTTTTCGGTCGAATGCCATCTATTGTCAACAGTTGCAGGTAACTTATGTCGAAATTTGAGTGGTTCCACACGAATGAGAGCATATGAAGGCCAATGTGATTGACAGGCTAATACATGTAGGATTAATCCAAATGCCAGCAAATGCTCTCGGGTCCTGGATCTTGCACCACCCGTCCCGCTCCTCCCGCTCCTCCCGCTCCTCCCACCACTTCTTTCCCGCTACCACTCCCGCCACCGCTCCTGCCACTTTCACTCCCGCTCCCGCTCCTTCCGCTCCTGCTCCTCCCGCTCCTGCTCCTTCCGCTCCTGCCACTCCTGTGCCCACTCCGCCCACTGCTCCGCTGCACCTGCTAGTCCCGCTGCCACTGCCGCCGCTCCTCCACTGTGCTGGCTCCTCTGCTCCTCTGGCTCCCCCGCTCTTCCCGCTAACTCACTGCTCCGCTGCCCCTGCTACTACCGCCGCTCCTGCTACCCCCGCCGATGCCGTCGACTCTGCTCTTCCGCTGTGCTCACTCCTCCGCTGATCCTGCTCGTCTGCTGATCCGCTGCCCGTGCTGCTACTCCTGCCACTCCTGCTACCCTCACCAATCCCACCAATCCCGCTCCTCTGCTGCTCTTGCTGCTCTTGCTGCTCCTGTTCCTCTTGCTCGTCAAACTCTGCACTACTCCGCCATCTCAGTGTGCTGACCATCTGCATGCACGCTGCTGCTCCCCGTCTGTCCACCGCCCTACTCCTGTTTGTCCCCGCTCGCCTGATCCCCATCTATACCACTCTTAGCTCATCCTTGTCTTGTTCGATGCTCCCTATTGTCTGTCTCCATCCAATCTTGGTCCACAAGGTTGGCCCCTTCTCGTCAACACCCCTCTGACCCACATACCCCTCCAAATCTATGCCACCTTTGTCGAGACGTTCTTTGCAAGTCTCTGAAGTTGTGTCATGAGCATGGTTACAGTTTTGTACAGTGATCCTTTAATTCCTATTTATGAGAGACCACGCAGATGAATCCATGAATTACCCTTTGATTTAAGGATTGTGTGCATACCTTCATCTCGTCGGCACAGAGAGCTGCACTCAACACACTGCCATTTTCTTGCTGTTCTCTTCAATGTTCTATGTTACATCCTCTGATTGAGCACTCGGATATCCAGATGTATGTCTTGGACAGTCATCCGAAGGCTGCTGTCGGCAGGAAGAGCCGTGGTTAAGCCATCCGATGATTGATCATGTTGTTGATACACGCAGGGAATAGCGGATACGTAAGTCTTCCTCTTTCTTCACAATACTGACCATGGATGATTCATGACGAGGAAGGTCCTTCGTGTGTGGTGGCGCTCTGGGCTCCCGTTTGGATAGGAACAAACGGTGGATTACATCCTCCTCGCGACATCTTCTGCTGATACGACACAGCGCTCGGTCTTCCCCTCCCACAACCATCAGCCCGTCCGAGCTGCACTTAATTTTCAAGACAACAGTTGAGGTAGGTGATGTCATATACCTAGCAAACTGGGCTATCGAGCGCGAACATGAAAAGGAGACGACTTCACGCACTCAAAATCTAATGGCTGTTCATCCTGGTCGACGTTGACGCGATTGAGACGACAAGTTCTCAACGGGGCCTCCAGATGGGCAAGAATCCGTTCTAATAATTACTTTGAAAATACCCAAATTGTATACACCAAGTACTAAAGCTCGTTGTGCGAGTGGAACGGCTCCTGCTCGTCGTCCGGACCAGGCTCATAGCTTGATCCGGTGCCCGTGCCCTCATACATCTTGCTCGTGATCGGGTTCACGACCGCCTGCACCTCGGTGAGCTTCTCCTCAAGCTCCTCCGCAGTCGCCGATGTGCCGTTCTCGTCGATCCACTAGGTCAAACGAGTGATGTCATTGCTGGTCTCACTGTCCTCCGTATCATCAATGAGCCCACTGCCGCTGCTATCGCATAGGGCCTTGACAAGAAGGGCAGCGAGTCTCAGATCATTGTGTACGATCTCAGTGGTGGTACTTTCGATGTCTACCTCCTATCCATCGATGAGGGCGTCTTCGAGGTATTGGCCACAGCCGGTGACACCCATCTCGGTGGTGAGGACTTTGACAACCGTGTCATCGACTACCTCGTCAAGCAGTACAAGAAGCAGACCAGCACTAACGTGACCTCTAACCTCCGAGCCATGGGCAAACTGAAGCGCGAGGTTGAGAAGGTGAAGCGCACTCTCAGTTTGCAGCAGAGCACCCGCATTAAAATCGAGGTGTTCGAGAACGGCAACGACTTCTCCGAGTCGTTTACTCACACCAAGTTTGAGGAGCTGAACTTGGACCTCTTCCGTAAGACGATGAAGCCTGTTGAGCAGGTTCTTAAGGATGCTGGTGTTAAGAAGGAGGACGTTGACGAGGTGTGCAGCTACGTTGATACACTCCAGCAAGATACTGACTTGTCTCCTAAAAGGTCGTACTCGTCGGCAGTTCGACTCGTATTCCTAAGGTCCAGCAGCTGCTCAAGGAGTTCTTTGGTGGCAGGGAGCCCTCTAAGGGTATCAACCCCGATGAGGCTGTCGCGTACGGTGCTGCCGTCCAGGGTGGTATCCTTTCTGGCGAGGCTGGTACCGAGGATGTCGTTCTTGTCGATGTTGCCGCCCTCACCCTTGGTATTGAGGCCACTGGTGGTGTCTTCACAAAGCTCATCCCTCGTAACATTGTCATCCCTACGTGCAAGTCCCAGATGTCAGTCCATTCCATTATTTAACCCTTCCCTGTACTAATAGTGGGTTTTAGCTTCTCGACGGCCGCAGACAACCAGCCTACTGTCTTGATCCAGGTCTTCGAGGGTGAACATTCGCTGACAAAGGACAACAACCTTCTTGGAAAGTTTGAGCTTTACGGCATTCCACCTGCGCCCTGTGGCGTTCCTCAGATCGAGGTCACCTTCGAGGTTGATGCGAACAGTATCATGAAGCTCTCTGTCGCCGACAAGGGAATGTAAGTACCACAGTTGCTTCTCAATCAGATCACTACTTAGCTTGCCAATCGACAGTGGTAAATCCAAATCCCAAATCTATCACGATCACCAATGAAAAGGGCCGTCTCTCCAAGGAAGAGATCGAGCGCATGATTAAGGAAGCCAAAGACTTCGCCTCCTGCACACGCATCAAGGCATTAAACTTGCTCTCGTCGTTTGTCTACAGCCTCAAGGCGCAGCTTGGCGATCAGGAAGGGTTCGGCGGCAAGATCAGTGACTCGGACAAGAAAACACTGCTCCTGCTGACGAAGGAGACGACAGCGTGGATCCTGTCATATCTGGCACGTGCATAGGCCTTCGTGGGGCATGGCATGTGCTGCATGATGTGCCTGTTCCCGTGTCCCTCTCCTGGAGAATGCCCTACCTCAGACGCTTGCCGGACAAAGTCCTCCATACATGTTTTCGTCTCGAGCTGCTCTGGACTGCACTGTGTGCCGTACCTCTGCGTGGGCGGCGCCGTGACCTGTGGCTATTCGGCGGGCATGAACACGCTGGATCTCTTGTTAACAAGCATAGGACTCGGACTCGGGTGCAGACCTTCATTACTGTCGAGATCGACACTGGCTATCCACCCCCATTCCTGCCCCCTAATTACATATGTGCTATCTTCGTCTGGACCCTCCGTGCACACTTAATACGTTACCCGCCTCACGACCTCACAGTGTACGATCGCGATTGCCCGGACAGAACGACAAGTCACGTCAGCGAGCGCTCCACTCGTTGACAATGGGAGAACATACCGAAGGGTACCGAACGTCTGTTCAATCTCCTCACCCGCAGCCATATTAACAAATTATACACCAGATAGAAACCCTTGCCGGCGGTACAATGCTCGAAAGTTGGATTGTACACGAGGCTGCGGGGATGGTCATTTCAAGGATGTTCTTCTCGAGCGCATTGTCGTCTATGTTAAATGTCTGAAGTGTAGGATACGTGTACTTACTATGCGAAATGAAGATCTGTTTACTTACCCTAGCGAAGTCAGCTGCAGTTGAAACCTTAACCTAGTTGCCACGTTTGTAGTTCCGCAGCCTTCCGCTCACCTCGCTATTACGCCAGCAGTATGCCAGCACTGCAGTTGTTTGGTTGCAGCTGGATCCTCAAAATCACGCTCATCGTCCTCTGTTTTCTCAAAGATCCATCTCTTTCACCATCCACGGCTGTTGTTACGATTGGGATCTCGGGGCTCATCGGAGCGGGTCTAACCCGACATCCAGCGTACCAACACTAGGCGGCTCCTCATTGGAGCGTACAACAAGGTATTTGGCATTCCCTCAAAGGCCGACTAATCCGATGGATCACTCAGCATCGGACGGGAAGTGGGACATAGGGATATAATAAGCAGAGACATCACTAAAGGAAGCATTCACATGTCAGGGCCGCATACGGTATATAAGGCCCATAGAATAGGCTATAGGACTTTAGTCTATTCTCCTTTGTTCCCCCTGTATCTTCCTATACAGGGACCTTTGTCCTTAGGCAGTCTTCCTACTATCTATCCCTTATCCTTACTGTATCCCAATACAGTTGGATTCTCTTCACTCCACAGTCACTGCGCGACTTAGGGAAGAACCGCTACTCTGAGGTTATCGAACGAGCAGTTCGTAACACCCTGCCCACTCCTACTTGAAAGTCTCTAGATATGTACGCGCCGAGAAAACCAATTCGAGTCGGGTGCGAACACACCAGATGTTAGCTATATCTATTCCACCTTTGGCTTCCCACGACACTGCTTATAGTGAGGGTGCAGACCATAGACTGCTAACCAAATTAGTCATCTCGCTTGTGCGTTGATCACTGAGCGCCCCCACCTAGCCCCACCTTCGCACCGAGGTTATCGAGGTCGCACTCTGACGTGAGTAGACCCTAAATCCTCGGTCATCCGTTGTGACACTTCGACCAGCCTGCACTTGCCGATATGCGGAATCCTGAGCGAGCTGAATGGGCCCGTTATGCTACAGCGATCCTCCACTCCCGAAAAAGCGATGAAATAAACATGGCACAATACTGTGCCTTGCTACCCCTACATGATGTGCGAAGGCACCCTAAGCGGCTAGAAGATTCAATTCCAGAACATGAGCGGGCTGAATTATGCTGTTTGCGATGGGACCATCCGTAAAATCAAGCACCCTGATGCGCCTACAACCTATCAACAATCAGCGTATAATTTCAATCATGGCGGCCCGTCCCAGATACAAGGCATGACACCGAAGAGCGTTGACTGTCAAAAGAAGCTGTGCAGAACAAGGGAATAAGCGGGTTGTTACGACATGTGTAACCCCGCTCCTCGCGTGGCTTTGCCACCGATGTTATCGACGTCGGATGAATGTTGATAACAACGGACGCATCCCAGAAGTCCGCCGGATGGTCACAGCTTGGACACATTCTATCTCAAAGGTTTGATGGGACGAGGCAAAGAAAATTGCCCACCTGTCGCTGGGAGAGAGGACATGGCTGAAAGGAGAAATGATCACCAACCTGCAGGATGTGAACAATGGGCCCACCCTGCGCTTGGGTCAGAGCCTAATTCCAGCAGGCGAAGGAAGGCATCACACCGATGTCTGAGGCATTCCTTGGGCAGATTCGTTGAGAAGTCGATGGGCGCTTCCTCGATGGTATATATGTAGAGGTGAAGGAGGCGAAAGGCCAACACTGCACTATAACGATCAGTCTTACCTGCCCTTCCCCTACCGACCATGCTGTTGAGCCACTCAATAACACAACCCACACACTATTATCTACTGCTTAGCAATGTCGTGGTACTACAACAAGTATGCCGATGATTTTGAGGAAGACATGTTCAGTATGTTCTGCATGCACATATCATTCAAACACGTCGATACATGTTAACGCACACTTTTCCACAGCTCCTGACGCAGGCTCGTTGCGCTCCCAACCCTACGTCGATGGGACGTGCCTTGAGAGTGATCTAACAGACAACAAGTCGGTAAGTCCGAAACTTAGCTCCAGACTTTCATCACGCCACTCATTGTTCTGCATTCCTAGGATGAGGACACCAACTTTTTCTGGGTCGGCCCTTCCATGCAGCCGTGGCCATACACCTACATCGCGCATGGGGGACACCTGAATCCCCACATGCCACTCCCACCTCCATCGCTCCCTGGGACCTACTTTGAGGTTTCAGCCCACTTCGCACCACACGCGCCCGCCCAGGACACCCACTGGGACGACGGCAGCGACGAGTTGCCGGGCGCATGGCCGTCCCTGATGACAATCCCCGCCACTCATGCATACACAGAGGAGGCCCCACGCCGCGTCCCCATCTCGACCTTCTCGACACTGGTGGGTGCATTGGACACCGTCAAAGTCCCTCGGAGGCGCGGCACGGCGGCCTTGTCCTCGCTGCTGGGCGCTGTCCAGCCGATCCGTGGTCCTTGGAGCGACATGGCGCGGGATATCGTACAGGCGCCGCGCGACACCGTCCTTCGGGTGTTGGCCAAGGTGCCTCCGTAGGTGCTCGTCGCAGAGGTCCCAGAGCCTGTCCCAGAGCTGCCGCCAGCACCAGAGACCACTATGGAGCACATGTTGCAGGAGCACCATGTGGATGTGGAGCAGAAGCCAAGGCGGAAGAAGGCGAGGAATGGGGAGGGAAGCGAGGGGAGGGAGGAGCAAGCGAGCCAGGGAGCGAGCGGCACGAAGGTGGGGAGGCACATAGTCAGGAGGCCGCGCATGCCCCCGATTGCAGGGTGCGGGCTGTTTTCGATCAGGCTGCTGAACGATTATGCGGCGAGAGGGAGGGAGATGGCGGGGGCGCGAGGCCAGATCACTGTGGTCCATCCACAGGCACACGGCAGCGCCCCCAAAGAGACTACGCTTACATCGACGACATCCACCCACAGGGTGGAGAACCCCATAGGTGAGCCAGCCCCCGAGGCTGTACCGCAGTCTATCGGAGGGCCCTCAATGGCGACACTTGGAGAGGCACAGAGAGGTGCGCGAAAGCGCAAGAGGGCCGACCCTCATGTCTGCGACGGCACTGACAGGTGCAGCAAGTGGCTGTCATTCCCGTACGACATGCCCCGACACAAGGCGACTCTGCGCCATGGAGGAGTGCACGGGTTTGCATGCGACAACTGCCCAGCCTTGTTCGTGCGCAAAGATGAAATCCACCACCACAAGCGGAAGCACTGCCCAAACAGGCAGGAAACATAACGGCAGGGGCAGTGTTACGAACTGCTCGTTTGATAACCTCAGAGTAGCGGTTCTTCCCTAAGTCGCGCGGTGGAGTGCAAGGAAGTCCGGCTTGTTATTGGGATACAAGGGGGACAAGGGGATTGCCCGTGTATGGGGAGATACAGGGGACAATGGCAGACAGTAGGAAGACTGCCTGATAACGAAGGAGAATAGACTGAAGTCCCTCAGCCTATTCTATGGGCCTTATATACTGTATGGGGTTATAGTAAGGGATCTGGCTTCCTGCCCATCTTACTCATAACCTCCTCTTGGCCCCTTCAGGTGATTGGTCGTCCTAGACCCACCTGGTTCCGTGGTCTGCCGTGTATATCCATATGCCCCACTTCCCATCCGATGCTGAGTGATCCATCGGATTAGTCGGCCTCTGAGGGAATGCCGAATACCTTAATGTACGCTCTGTGACAGAGCCGCCTAGTGTTGGTACGTTGGATGTCGGAATAGACCGGCCCTGATGAGCCCCGAGATCCCAATTGTAACAATACCCCCTTTCTACGTCCGTACGCCTGAACAGACCGCGCCTTGCGTGCACCTCTTCCATCATTGTGAATCGTTCTTGACTGTCTTGTCCGGATGTGTCTTCCGGCACGACTGCGTTTTCTGGGGTGAAGACTGACTTACGTCGTTTACAACACCTAGGAGTTTTTCGTCTCCGTTGAGCTGTTTGTTTTGAGTACCTAGCAGTTTCCCAGGCCGTGTCTCCCTTCCGATGTTTTTCCTTCACTGAAGTTTTGTTGCGGGTCGCAAACACATCCAGTTTATACTCGGCTGTCGAAGAAGTTATCTCCCACCTGTGCCCCCATTGTGTTGGTCTGTTGGTGGGTTACCAAGCCGCCTCACCTGCCGGTAGGCTTTCCGGCCATTGATGTGTCCACCCGATCCAGGCCTTTCCTGGATTCTTTTTGTTCGACCAGGCCAATCCTGGTGACGTCAAGATGATGATGATGCAAAGATTATTTGGTGGTGTTTAGAAACTCGACTTCTGTCCAAGTTGGTTGAATGCGGGGTCGCTGTATGGTATTCCCTCTTGTATGGATAGTTTTAGGTCTTTCCTAGACCTTAGGTAGTTTTGTCTCGTCATTGCGGACGGTTCTGCTAGTTTATCCTTAGGTCGTTGCGGACCGGGGTATACGCCTGTTCCCAGAGATGATAGGCCTAGAGACGAAGACTTTTCTGCATGCCGGATCATTCATCGGTGATGTGCATAGGGCCCTAGACCAATTTCCACAGCTCTAGAGATCATCTTGTTCCGAGGAAGGAGGTGACGGTTTATACTATATCAAACTGGATAACTTGTTTTTTTAGAGTAGTGTGCAAAGAGTTCCCATCTTTGGACACTGCTCAAACGCGGGGAGTGGTGGCAAAATAGGCTTCTATTTTTACACGACTCACTAGCCCGTAACTGACGGGTCGCCTCAGTTTATCATCATGAAGGACGGCTGTAGTTTTACGTCGTCTCGGACAAAGCTATCGTCCGACTATGCCTCGAGTCCCGATAGACGTGTGCCTCCAAGGCGAGGGTAGTTTAAGGTCATTTCGGACTTGTAGCTGGAATGCGGTAATTCCAGCTCCAACGACACCTTCCTAGGACAAAGGAAGACCGTAGTTTATCATCATTGCGGACACAGACTAGTTTTCCGTCATTGCGGACGTGGTGGCTTCGCGTGTTCGAAGTCGCCAACAGGCCCAGTTTAACGTCGTGGAGGACGTGTGGTCATGGGCATGAACTTGTCCCATAACCATGTACCTTGAGGCACCGTCCCAGTTGCCTCTTGACTGGCTCTTGAAGCGGAATTTCTTGCTTCTGACTTCAAGAGTAGACTGAACGGCCAAGGAGTAGTCGCGGTCCGTGTCGGATGGCTGGCAACCCGCTCCTTGTCTCCAGACCCCTCGCACGGAATTGAACCGTGTCGACCCCAGATTCTTTTACCGTAAGGCGCATGGAATCTGGAAGCGCCTTGACCTAGTCGGCAGGGTTCCAAGCCAGTGGGGCCTCCATTCTGCACTGCTGGAACGCATCCACACTCCGAGGGTCTGTGGTAGTTTAACGTCTTGCTGGACGGAAACCGAGAACTAGTTTATTGTCATTGCGGACCAAGCCATTCGTAGTTTTACATCGTTGCGGATGTAAGCCCTCCGCCTGACTCTGTCAGCCCCATACGGTGGCCCGTCCTGGCTGAGAGGTTTCTTGTTTTGGTGCCTCGTTCAGTTACTGACACCGTAGTAGGTCGCATCTCCTACTACTGCGTGCATCGCAGCGAGGGTCCCCTAATGCGGAAAAGACCCTGTAAAACTGGGGATCCAAAGAGGGACGCCCAAACTCCTGTCAGACCTTGACAGCGAGGATAATAAATAGCACCCGATAGGCCACGACCGGAATATGCATCTTTGCGTCTCTCAACGCCATCACTCGTTGAGAGAAAAGCCAGCGACATAGGTTATTGTTGCGAATCCAAGGTCCTCCTAATGCGGAAAGGGACCTGTAAAACTGGGGATCCAAACGGGACGCCCGATTTGTCTGTCAGAATACCTCTTGACAGCGAGAGGTTCGCTTGTGTGTTTCCTTCGTTCTGCTCCGAAGGGAAATAGTGAAAAGGACTCCTTTCGGCCCTGCCAGGCCAGGACAGGTACTTCCCCTGCCTTCTTATCTTTTCACAGTTTAACGACATGCAGGTCAACGACTTGAGCGGATCGTCGTCCGGGTTCGAGGTTTTCCTTCCTGTCTTAGTTTAACGTCTTCGCAGATGATTGTAGTTTTACGTCGTTTTGGACGAACATCCAGTTTAACGTCATGGTGGACGTGTGGCGGTTGTCCTGTCCGTGTAACCGTTTACCGGGGGTGTGGAGGTCCTCTCCTTCCACTACCCTAATATCCTCCCGTGGGGTTGCCGAAATCCCCTTCCCCTTCGTCCGGTCGCGCGTATGCCTCGTAATTATAATTGTCGTACTGGTTGTTGAGGGTGTCCCACGTGTCTAGTTCCGATCTCGTCCATGTAACAGTTCTCCCCACCTCCGGTGGAGAGCGAGGAGCGTGTCGACGTGGGCGCGGATTTTCTCTTGTACTTCCATGATCTTGACTTCTACCGATAGTTGATGGATTTCCCTGTCAAGGTAATTGAGTGTTGCCCCCTCGTAGTCCATTAGCGCGTGCCACGGCTCTGATTGGCCTGTCCTGGCATCTGTATAGTGGGGGCTGTTCATTGTCGGTACTCGGCTTAGCTCTTGCTGTAAGAAGGCGGACATTGGCCCTAGACTGCTCGTCCCGCCTTGCCTGTCTTTGGACGGTGGTCCAGACGTATTCGGTCTGCGCGGCGGCATCTCGATGGCTCGGAGCTGGTACTTCCCCGACGGTTGTCTCGTTCCATGGTACAACCCTGTACGGTTCAACCCGGATGGGACGGGATTGAGCTGCGTCGGTGTTGGCCAAGAGGGCAGGTACGAGCTCAAGATTGACGAAGGAAGAAAACTCATGGGGATGGATGAGTAGGGTGTGCTGCCCTGCGTTCCCTCGCGCGTACCAGGAGGCGACCCGGTGGTCCTCGATGTAGGCCAGGACCCTAACTCGATCGCTGGCGTTCACCAGCCAACACGGAATATCGCTTCCTTCGCTCCCTGGTTGTCCTGCCAGGACATTAGCGAGCCGTTGTAAGGCCAAGGCAACAGCCATTTGGATTACCAATCCAATCGTGGTGCGCTGTAAAAGAGCGTCACCTAATCCTTCCAACTCTCCGGGGTGCGGACCTCCACTACTGGCAGTGGGTCCTCCGGATCTGGGAGCTAGTGCGCTACTCGCTGCTGGTTCAGGTACGCCTCCGTCAACATGTCCAGCCGGGCTTGGGCCCGTCGCAGGTCGAAATACTCGCTCACTGCCGCCCACGAGCTCTGATCTTGATGCTTCTGGCTCCATTGCATCGCTCGGATCCTCTCTTCTTTCTGTCGGATTTGTCAGAGGGTGATTGTCATTAACTCCCTCAGCCCTTGATGAGGGCTGGGGTTTGGGGCTTCTTCCACCGGTATCAGGTCCGACGGTGACCTTCGCCTGGTCTGCCTTGTCCACTCTTCGGGTATCCGGGCTTGGAATGGCCAGGATGATGTCTGGCGAGGAGTTTCGTGACGGCGAGGACTGGGACTCGGTTGTTCCTTCATTCATGAATATAGCGTGGTCTGGAGAGGTTTCTCGTTGGTGAGGGGAGTAATAAGAGGTGGAGGGACTTGTCATGAGAAGATGATTGGCTTGTTCCTCCCAGCTCTTCTTTATACTGTGGTATCCACCTGGATCCCCACAGCCCTTGGACGAGTGGGGTATTTTTGGTGATAATCTCGTAGCGCTTCATCAGCCGTTCCCTTTAACAGGGCCCAGGGTTCCCATGAATTATCCGCTTCGGGGTACCCGACCCACTTTACAAGGTATTTAGTGCCACGGCCGTAGCGTTTGGAGTCCAAAACAGCTTCAACTTTGAAGTGTTCCTCCTCGTTTAGGATTTCCGGAGGGGGTTTGGGAAAATTCTTCCCATGGGCTCCTGTCTCGTGATATTCAGTGAGTAGTGAGGCGTGGAACACGGGGTGGATCCTCCACTGTTTTGGGATTTCCAGACGGTAAGCCAAAGGTCTGATCTTGTCCGATATTTTGAAAGGGCCATAACGCCGAGGGGCGAGCTTTGCTTTTGGATGTGTTGTGTGGATGTGGGTCCCCTCTAGCCATACTTGGGTTCCTTTCTCCCATTGTGGGAGCGTCCGGTGGGAGTCCCTTTCCTTGGCGTGTTGCGCAGCCATGCGCAGACTAGACTCAGCCTTCTTCTGCGTTTCTCAGATTGCCCTTATTCGTTCGGCTACTGCGGGCACCTTGGTGTCCAGTGTTATGTCGGCGGAATATGGTAGATTGTACCCATAGAGGACTTCGAACGGTGATTTTCCAGTGGCGGAGTGTTGTTGACTATTGTGGGCAAATTCTACAAAGGAGAGCAACTCCACCCAATTGTCTTGATGATGATTGCAAAAGACTCTCAGAAACTGTTCAATCTCCTGGTTTACTCGTTCGGTTTCTCCGTCCGTTTGGGGGTGATAAGCCATGCTTAGCGCGGGGACAATACCTAATCCTTTCCATAATTCTCGAGTGAATGTGGCCGCAAACTGAGGTCCTCGGTCAGACACCACCTTGACTGAGAGGCCAAATCGTTTAAAGACGTTGTCCTGGAACAGCTTCGTAGTTTCTTCGGCCGTGATCGTTTTCCTACACGGGGTGATAATAATCCCTTTTGACAGCCCTTGGTCAACTACCACGTTGATCGAGTCGAATCCTCCACTTTCAAGGAGGTCGGTCACAAAATTGGTAGAGATGAACTTCCAAGGCGTGTCCGTGGTTTCGAGCGGTTGGACAGGGGGATGAGTGCGATGTGGCAAGTTCTTCGTCGACTGGCAGGTCGCACAGCCATCTACATAATCATGGACGAACTTTGTCATGCCCTGCCACCAGTAGTGTTGTCGCACCAGTTCCAGTGTCTTTGATCGTCCCGGGTGTCTGACTGCTATGGAGTCGTGGTGGGTTTTGACTATTGCCCTTTGTATAGCGTCGTCTTTTGGTACACATACGTGTCCATATTGCCGAGTGATGCCTTCTTTGTGTGTCCATTCCTTTAGTTTCGCCGTGATTGCTTTGGGCCCTTTTTCCAAAATCTCTTTTAGCGCCGCATTCACCAACACGTCCCGTTCCGTACGGGAGTGTTTGATGAGAGAAAGGAGACTCGAGGATTGTAACTCCGTGGTTTGAACACGTACGTCGACCAGTGTTTCTTCGGATTCGGCGAAAAGTTTGGACGGTAGTAATGTCTGTGCCTTATTGTCAGATTCCACCCCCTCACTAAGGTCTGGCCGCCTGGACAGAGCATCAGCGTGGTTGGTGGTACCAGCTTTATGAAGGAGCATGAAGTCGAATTGCGACAAAAACAGGCTCCAACGAGCTTGGCGGCGAGTAAGATCGCGCGCAGACTGGAAGTAGACCAAGTTCTTGTGGTCGGTCCAAATTTCAAAAGGGTGGCGAGCGCCTTCCAAGTAAAGTTTCCAATGGTCCAATGCCTTGATAATGGCGAGTAACTCGCGGTCGTGGACATCGTAATTCCTCTCCGGAGGGGCGAAAGACCCTGACAGATATGCTACCGGATGCCAAGCGTCGTCAGCTCCTTCTTGTAACAGGACCGCACCGTAGGCAGAGAGGGACACGTCGGTGACAAGGCGGAAAGGGCGTAGGGGGTCTGGGTACAAGAGGACGGGTTTCGACGTAAAGGCCGCTTTCAATGTATCAAAAGCCTTCTGGCAGGCGCTCGTCCAAATCCACTTGGCGTCTTTCTTGGTGAGGTCGTGCAAGGGACGAGTGATGAACGAGAACTTCTCGATGAATCGTCGATAGAAGTTCCCCAATCCCAAGAAAGAGCAAATGTCGTGGACGGTTCGTGGAACGGGCCACTCCTCGATTGCCGCTACTTTGAAATCCTCCATGGCAACAGAGTCTGCGAAGATCGTATACCCCAAATAGTTGAGTTTTTCTTTGTGGAACTCACACTTTTCAGGTTTGAGGTAGAGATCGTTGTCGCGTAAGATCTTCATAACCTGCTTTATGACCAAGACGTGTTCTGCCGTTGTTGCCGTGAAGATGAGGATGTTGTCCATGTATACCGTGATTTTTTGGGCGAGGATGAGGTCTTTGAATATCATATTCATCGTCGCTTGGAATGTGGCCAGTGAATTGGTGAGCCCGAAGAACATCACTGTGGGTTTGAAAAGTCCCAAGGGTGTCACAAACGCTGCCTTGGACTTGTCACCTTTCTTAATCCGGATGTTGTTGTATCCCCAACGGACGTCCAGCTTGGAGAACACTTTGGCTCCCTTGATGACATCTAGGAGTTCCTGTATCAAGGGTAAGGGACATACATTTCTGACCGTATGTTCGTTCAAGTGCCGATAGTCCTGCACGGGGCGGAGTTTCCCGTCCTTTTTGCTGATAAAAAAGAAGGAAGCCGCACTGTTTGCCGTGGATCGACGGATAGTTCCCCTGGCCAGATGTTCTTTGACGAACTTCCCTAATTCATCATGCTTTTCTGGGCTAAGTGGGAATATTTGCGGCGCTTGTGGTACAAATGTCGGTTTCAGGTCGATGGCATGGTCCCATATCGTGTGCTCGGGGAGTCTCTGTGATCGTTGTTCACTGAAGATATCGAGGTACTCGTGATATGGTGACGGTACCCATTTGTAGGCGAAGGCGACGCATCTGCTCCCGGTGCCTGTCATAGTCGCGTAAAAAGCCGCGCGCCGTAATGTCCGTTCTCTGTCTAACGCTCGTGATTGGACATCCCACGACGAGATGACCGGCGTGTCCGCATTCCCAGCAGAGACGAGCGGCGGGGTCGGTGGGTGTAGTAGGCGGGACAGACGGCGGGTTAGGTTCAGACAGCCTCGGAGTCAGCAGCGTCCGCGGGCCATTCGGACTCTGTCGCAAAAGGTAGCGCCGGAGATTGGGGGGAGGCTTCGTTGACAACGATAGGGTGGGCGGCGTCACCTTCGGGTACGGAAGGGGATGGGGAGACAGCAGGGGGTGAGGAGGGTGGTACCGGTAACGGGCGAAGTACCTGGCAATCCCTGACGACTTGTTCTGGGTCGTAGGGGGGACTTGTGGGCCGTAGAAACCGATCGACTTCTTCTCCGCTCGGGACGTAAGAGGGTTCTTCCGTCGGCGACTCATGTCGGTTGATGCGGGGTTCGTAGTTCATTTTGTCGGGGGTGCCAGCCCGGTGGAAACCGTCCAGGTTCAGGACGGGTTTCGTCATGATCCAGGGCCTGACGTGGTCTTCCGGGGTATATCCGATCGCCCAGTATGATGCGACTGTGTGAACTCCGCGGCTATTGAGAGGGAAAAGGCGAGTGGGGATGAGTCCTTTAGGAATGTATTCTTCTATTTCTAGGCGAGCGCCGTTGAAACCAGAGCAGTGGAACCATCGGATGGTGTTCTCCCTATACTGGATTTTGTCGAGGGTGTCGAGCCAAGCCTGTACCGAGTGTTGCTGTAATAGGACTGAGCTGCTAGCGTAGAGCCCTCCCAACCTGAAGTTGATCATGTCGTTTTGGAGCTGAGGGAGGTTAATGAGGCCGCCCAGTCGGTAGGACGTGATGGCCACGTTCTTGAGGAACATGGTTTGCTGTAGATTGAGGGGTCCTGCGAACACCTGATAGACTTGAGCCAGGATCATCTGTTGTAGATAAAAGAAAAACGTCCTGGCGTCCCGAAGTCCCGGTTGGTTTAGAATGACGGGGGCCTCGTCGCCTGCTACCGTAATGTGGTAGATGCTATTGTTGGATCGAAGATCTTTGTACTGGGTGAGGTCGTGAAGGGGGAGGGTGTGGCAGCGGATGCGAAGACGGGGGGTGGTTCCGTGGACGGCGAAGATCTCTTGTGGAACTATGAGGTGAGCGTCCATCATGTGCTCCGGGAGGCGATTGATGGCGATGTCCCTGACGGGGTTCTCGATGGGCATGGCCTCGTCCGGGATGGTCTCGGGTTCGCCGCGCTCGGAGTCAGTGTCGTCATCGATCAGGGTGGGAGTGGGAGCGATGGGAGAGACGGTGTGTAGGAGGAAGGGGTTGGGAGAGGGAGTGTTCGAAGTGTACATAGAAGTGGAGGGGGAAGTCATTCTGAGATTGCTGAGAATGTAGCGGGGAGAGTGAGTGAGGAAAGATTGAACGGCTGCGAGGGACATTCAGTTGTAGCTGGGGAGCTGGGGAATGTCTTGTCGAACAGCAGGGGTCTTTTATACTGAAGAGATGCCAATGGTAGCGGCAGCGTGAAGGGAACCGAGGAAGAGAGCGATAGCAATGGAAACGGCGGTAAGAGCAAGAGTCGCGATGATGGTGTAAATGGCTACTTGGGTGAGAGTGGGGTCGAAGGGGGTGATAGCCTTTTGCCTGGCCATGCCAAACCTCGGTTGGTCTGCTTTTGTAGCTCCTGGTATGCTTGTGACCGCCAATTAGAGCTGTCCGATCGCTTCTGTTGAGGCTTTGATCGAGAGAGATCTATATTGGGCTTCTTCGGCTTGGCTTCTCGATCGTTGATTGACGCAGGTGGCACTTTTGATCGAGGAACCAGGGGTCGCTTCTTGAGCTGCATCATCCTCTTGTCGATTGCTTCCATGATCAGAGGGATAGCCAATCCGTGGCGAGAAGCTTCTTTCCGATCGGATGCTTCTCGAGCTTCTTTTTGATCTGATCTTCTTCGACTGCCCTGTTGTGCTCTAATTCGATCACCAGGGCGAGAATGGAAGCTTCCATTCCCTTGACTGCTCGAGGATGCCGCCGGTAGAAGTCGCTAATGGCTTCCTTGGCGTTGGTGACGTTTGACGCGGCTTCCCAAGAGTTGTCCGATTCAGGGTAGCCCTTCCATTTGATCAGGTACTGGAGGGTCTTCCATCGTCCGAAGCGTCTAGCTCCGACGACTGCTTCGACTTCGAATTCTTCTTGCCCCTGGATCAGATCCGGGGCCGGTTTAGGGTAGTTAGGTCCGTAGACTTCGTTCTCCTTGTAGGGCGTGAGTCGACTAGCGTGGAAGACGTCGTGAATGCGCTGCCAGCTATTGGGCAGCTTCAGCTTGAAATTGACTGTTCCTATCGTGTCAATGATTTCGAAGGGTCCAAAGCGTTTGGGCCTGAGTTTCTCTGATGGGTGATCTGTGTGTATGTTCTTCCCATCTAACCATACTTGACCTCCTTTCTTGAAAGGCGGCAGTTCCGTTCCATAACGGTCGTGCTGTATCCTCATGGCTTCGGCTGCAATTTCGAGGCTGGCTTGCGCTTCCTTCCTAGCGCGGTGCAGAGCTTCGAGGCGAGCGTCGGCGGTGGGGACATTCGTGTTTCCTATGATGGCTGGGTAAGCCCGTGGTTGATAACCGTGGAGAAGTTCAAATGGTGACTTCTGCGTGGCTGAGTGTTGATGCGTGTTGTGGGCATATTCTGCATAAGGAATTAATCCTGCCCAATCGTCCTGTGAAGAGCTGCAAAAGGCTCTTAGGTACTGTTCTAGTTCTTGATTCATTCGTTCGGTGGCGCCGTCTGTCTGTGGGCGATAAGCTGTGCTCAAGGCGGATCTGATTCCTAGTTCTTTAAGCAGAGCTTGCGCTACTTTGGATGCGAATTGAGTTCCTCTGTCCGATATGATTTTATCGGGTAGTCCATATCGTCTCCAGGTGTTTTCTAGTAGAATTTTGGCCGTTCCATCCGAGTCAATGGATTTCTTGCATGGGGTTATTACTGCAGTTTTAGTGAATCGATCGGTGACCACGTGAAGCGAGTCGTATCCGTTTGATTCAGGTAGATCTGTAATAAAGTCCATGGTTATTGTTCCAAATGGTCGGTCCGGAATCTCCGTGGGTTGTAATGGTACCATGGTGGGTGCGTGTCGTTCTTGGTTGATTGGCAGGTCGCGCATCCCTCTACGTATTGATGTACCGTATTCGAGATTCCTGGCCAGGTGAATTCTTGTCCTACTGAGGCTAGAGTTCCTCTTTGTCCTGGATGTCCTGCTGCTAGGTTGTCATGGTTGAGCCTGATGATTTCTTGACGAAGTTGTTCGTTTCGAGGAACATATATTTTTCCTCTGTGAAGGACCAGTCCTTCTTCTTCGTTCCATTCCTGTAGACCTTTCTTCATGCTCCGAGGTCCTAGAGCTTTGATCTTGGTTAGCGTTTCTAGCAGCCACTCGTCTTTCTTGTTTTCTTCAATGATTCTTGTCGGAGGTCGTCGTCGATTATTGTGACTCCTCCGCGACCTGTGGCTCTGATATGAAGAATTTGATGGGGTCCCAACGTCTTGTGTCTTGATCGCGTTGACCTCCACTAGAGTTTCGTTTGAATCATTTATTCCTACGAGTGTTTCGCTTGAGCTGTCGAATTCTTTATTGAAAAGTTTCGGTTCCAAGAGTGTTTCGCCTGAATTGTCAAATTCCACCCCCTTTTTATGGTCTGGACGCCGTGACAGACCGTCGGATTTATTAGTGACTCCCGCCTTGTGCGTTAATTTGTAGTCGAAACGCGAGAGGTAGAGTGACCATCGTGCTTGCCGACGGTTCAACTTTTGACTAGATCTGAACCATTCGAGGTTCTTGTGGTCCGTCCAGACGTCTACCGGGTGGTCGGCGCCTTCCAAATAGTGTCGCCAGGCTTCAAAGCTCGAACCACCGCTAGCAACTCTTTATCATAGATTGGGTAGTTGCGTTCGGTTGGTGAGAGCGACTTGGAAACATAGGCACATGGGTGCCATTTTCCGTCCTTGGCGACTTGTGATAATACTGCTCCTGTGGCGAATCCGAGGCATCGCATTCGATGCGGAAGGGTTCCTTGTATCCGGCATAACCAGTACCGGAGATTCTGTAAATATTCGTTTCAGCGTTTGAAACGCTTCTTCGCATGCTGGTGTCCAATCCCAGGTGCGTTCCTTTTGTGTTAACTCGAATAGCGGTCGTGCTATTTTTGAGTAGTCCTTGATAAATCTGCGATAGAAATTGCAGAAACCTAAAAATGATTGTACTTCTTTGACCTTTCCAGGGGTGGGCCATTCCATGATGCCGGCGACCTTGATGGGGTCCATTTCCAGTGTCCGTGTGATATAACGTATCCGAGATAGTCGATTTTCTTTTTATGGAAGTGGCATTTCGACGGTTGCAGGTATAGATCATTATCTTGTAGGATCTGCAATACCTTCCGTACCGTTGCTATGTGTTCGTCCATGGTTTGGAGAATACGAGGATGTCGTCCATATAGATGCTACTTTTCCGGCGTAGATGAGATCTTTGAACAAGTGTTCATCATTGTTTGGAATGTTGCCGGCGAGTTGGTTAATCCAAAGAACATGACCAGGGGTTCGTACATTCCTAGATTGGTGACGAACGCGGCTAGTTTTTCGCTTCCTTCTTCATGAGTACGTTGTTATATCCTGTATCGACATCCATTAGTGAAAAGTAGATGGCCTCAGCTAGTAGGTCTAGTAATTCTTGAATCATCGGCAAGGGGTACTTGTTTTTGACGGTTATTTCATTGAGTTTTCGATAATCCATTACTGGTTGTAATTTCCATTCTTCTTTTTGATGAAGAAAAAGGAGATGCCATGTGCGACTTGGATTCCCGAATGAATCCTTTCTTGAGGTTTTCGTCTATGAACTTCTTGAGTTCCACTTGTTCGCTGGGCTGAGACTATACAACTTGGGTCGGAGCGAGTGTTCCATTCCTTCTTTGATCTCGATTTGTGATCCCAGGGTCGAGAGGGTGGTAGCTGTCCCTTCTTTCGACCTTCGAAAACCTTCCGATAATCCCAGTATTCCTTCGGTACTATTTCTTCGAAGGATAGTTCTGGTTTTCCTTTAGCTGCTTCTTCTGCAAGTCGTTGCGAGTTGGTGTGCTTTGTTTGTTTTCCAGTTTTGGACGAACTGGTGAACTTCCCTGAGCCGGTGTATTGGCATATAGGGTTCCGTGGTTTCGGCGCGATGGATATCCATGCCTTCTTCGGAGTCGTTGTATAATTCTAGTGCCTGTAAAGTTCCTGTATCAGGCATCTAACCAGTAGACTCCGTCTTCTTCGATTTCCGTAGAGGGGAGCGCCGGAAGACCGTCGCCATCCTCTTGAGCGTCTTCTTCAGCCCATGTCGGAGCCTTGTAATTTCTGGCTCGGGCTTTCAGACGTTCTGCATTCAACCTTCGAGTTGTGAACTCCGGACGTTCAGGTATTGTCCGCGGATGTGGTACTGTAGTGTTTCCCACTTTCCGGCCTTTCTTGCCTTTTCCTGGCTTTTGCGCGGGGATTGAGTAGTCGTTTGTCCTCGACTCTGTCCCAGACGCCGTATACTCGGGTTTGTTCCCGTTCTTTGCAGCCTTCTTGGCTGTTACCGGCCCTCCTTGTATTTGGCAGGAGGGTGGGCATCGTGTGAAGTGTAGTCCGTAGGCATGCCAGTCGACTTCTGGGTTGTGTTCCAACAACCAGTCGGTTCCTAGGATGACATCTTCCTTCCTATTTCTGCGATATAGAATCTTGCTGATTCCGTATGCGACCCCCCTTCTTCGCCTAAAACTTGTAGTTTAAGTTCGGCGTACTTGGTAATTGGTCCTCCTTTAAATTTGGTGTTCTGTACCGTGTTGACCGGATAGGGATTGGGGGTTTTCTGTGTCTTGATTTGATGCATTTCGACAAATCTGGGTGCATAAATATTCCTGTGGCCCCGCTGTCGACGAGGGCTTGTGTTGCAGCCTTTCTGTTCTTGCCTATGAGCATTGTCTCGATTCGGAGTGATGGTGCACCATGTGTTTTCATTTCCGAAAGATACAATATATCTGGATGTCCATGCTCTTGGTCAGCGACTTTACTGGCCAGAGGAGCGTACCTGTTTCCTGCAAGAATCCTTCTCTCCGCATCCGCTGCCGATGGGAGAGCCTTTAAAAATTCTTCGAGTCGCTGAAGGCTCGAACTTCCTCGACTTCTTCAACGCTGAGGCCCATCATCATTTGTTGGATGTGGGCGACGCGGTTCTTTCCTTCTTCTTGTTCTTCTTCGTCGTCTTCTTCTTCCATGTAGCGCACCATTCGGCGCTTGGGCTGGAATCTGCCTCGGAAGTTCTGTTTGGGGCGAGGGACAATTGCGCGCCATGTGCCCGGTTTTCTTGCAATAGAAGCATTTGCCTTCTTGGCCAACTTGCTTCTTTCCTCCGGGCTGAGCTTCTTGAATCGAGTGCGAATTGCATCGGCCTCCATTTCTGCAGCGTCTACGTCCATGGGACGTATTGGCTTTCCCTTTCTGACGAGCGGGTGCTTGTTCGTCATAGAATGTCCTAGGGGTGTAGAATTGGTTCTTCCTCGTCGGAGGTCGCGTGCTCAATTCCTTTCGATGCTCAGTGTTTCATGGTGTTTGGCTTTTTTGACTAGATCGTCCCAAGTGGCGCTGCTTGCCGGGTCGATGTAGATTCGTTCCGCTAATTCCCAATTAAGGCCCCTCATGAAATGTGCCTTCTTGGTTTCCAGGTCGACTCCTGCGAGTTCCGCGACCTGTTCGAAGAGCTGAAGGTATGCGTTGAGGGATTCTTTTCCTCGGTTGAGTCTGGATAATTTGTCTCTGGCGTCCAGTTCCTTGTTGAATTCTTCGAAGTCCGTGGCTATCTGTTTTCGGACTGATGTCTTGCCGACTATCGCTTTCCATGCATAGCTTCCCCAGTCGTCTTTTTCGTTTCTTGCTTTGGTAAAATTCCTGGACCATATTCCTGCTGATCCTCCCTTCATGTAGGACAATGCATAGGCGATTTTGGCAAATTCGTCTGCAAAATCCTTTTTCCTGGCAAGGATCATCAGGTCGATTTCGTGGAGGAACTTGTTAGGACCGCGTCCTAACACGTGCTTCACACGTGGACGGAAGGGCTGGTCAAGTGGTTCGCTTATGACATTGACTCTGGCTTGGATTGCTGACTCATCATCATTGACATGCTGACGCATGAACTCTTACTTATGGTTCCTGATTCTTGATGTGGACAGACATTGTTCCTGACCTGGTTCCTGGTTCCTGATCGATCATGATGTGGACAGACATTAGTGATCCTGTACTATACTTAGATCAGTGGAGTGCCTTAGCTTACAGATCTCGATCGTTGACTTTGGTACCTTAGAAGCGCACAGACCAGATCGAGATCCGGCCCTAGATACTTCTTTGTATAAATAGGCGAGATGAGCTTCTAAGAAGCTCAGCTCGTTCACCTGTAATACACTCGATCTCTGCACTGCGCCAAGCATCTGGCTACCTTCCTAGCCCATGCTTCTACGATCTCTGTCAGATCTGAGCATTGACTTTACACGGTCTGACAACGCAACGGATTCCTCAGCCTTCCGATCAGTCTCGTCTCCCTTCAGATCGCTCTCTCTATTCACTCACTACTACACAGGACTCGCCGCATATCGAGTCCTCAGTTGGTCTCCTCCCAGCATCATCTGTTGGACAGGCGAGGATTCTCCGATTCCTCCGCATCACAAAGAAGACCTCGAAGATCACCTTCTCTTACTCTTTCAAGAGAAGGCAGACAGTGACCCTGAATTCCTATAGCGGATCCAAAGACGCTCAATCATCTTTATCCCTTGGAGTTTGCGATTGTACGACTCAGTCGAAGTTTAGCCTAGGGATCCCCTTCGTGCTTATAGCACGTGATAGGTCTCCGACCTAACAAGACTACAGCGCGATGGGGTACTTGATGCTCTTCGGCTTTGACATTCAGCTGATCTCTCTTACTAGGGCCTGCAGCGCCAACGAGGGACCATTTGGTGTGGTGTCATCGCCGCTCTCGTCAAGCGCAACACCAGTCCCGACGAAGAAGTATGAGACTCTTTCAACCTATCTCAACTACCAGCCCGGTATCCTTATTCAAGTGTGATGGAGCCTGCACGCCTGACGGAAAACCTTGTGGACTTCTCGAATCGTGGCCACCTTCGAAAGCAACACCGACTCATAGTCTGCTCAACCTCTCGGTATCCAACGAGACATGGAGTTTTGACAAATCAGAGAGTGGTAACAGCAGTCCAGGCGGGTATCGAGGTTCAGAATTGTGCCAGTGCCGTTATCGAGGCAGGATCAAAGTGGGATCAAAGACGCAGGTTTTGCTTGTGAGCAGAGATGTTCGGATACTGTATCAGCAACGCATCATCTTTTACCAGCTTATTACATTCTGTGAATACTCCCGTATGTTGTATTTCAAATTTTCTTCCGCCCATCTCAAGGGCATGTCCTAGACTTCAATTCCATGGCCCAAAATCTTTTTTCCTGGAACTCGGTTATGAGGTCCATTTGGTAGGAGACCTCGGCGACCTTACGGTCAGTATTTCCGCTCTTGCTGACCTTTCTCTGACCTTCACCCTGACCACGACTTGCTCTGAGATATCAACCAATGCAGTCAACCAATATATCCTGGCTGTTGGAACATCCTACGATGATATGCAAGTGCTGCGGTCACATATCAGCCAGTCAGCCTTTGACTTTGGGATCTGAGCGAGACCTTCCCCTCTCCTTTGTGGCCTCGTCTCCTTCTCAATCGCCTCGTCTCCACCCTTCTGCTATTCACAATCCATTCGTCCTGCAACTCCCATCTCCGAATGACTCTGCCACCAGAATAGTCGACCCTGCTTCATCAGCTCAATGTGAGTGGCTGCCAGAGAGCCCGGTCATGGAAAGCAGCAACCCCATACCGACAAGTTCAGGACTTATTGTGGGTCACCGTGATTGAGAAACGATGTGATTTATTGATATGAAAGATAACCAAATCTTGTAGTTTTCCATCTGGAATGACAGCTTCAACGTCGAGCAAGCCTTGGTTTTTGCCCGCGCACAACGATCATATAGCACCGCTGAGGTATCTGTTGCAGTCATGGCAGCGAAGCTGCGACTGGAATCGATTCAAGAGGCTGCTCAGCGGCTCGTTGAAGCCGATCGTTATGTCTCGGAGGTCTGCGAAGCCGTGCGCGCGAGGGGGTTCAATGTTGCCGATGATGATACCGGCTACTCTGTCAGTTGGGCGTTGGCTATGACGGTACACCTTCTCAGTTTAATCATCAGAAATCTATCTAATCATCTCGTACTCATAGGCATTGGAGCACTGTAGGTCAATCAGTATAGACATATGAAAACTGGTCAATCAGTGTAGTTATATGAAAAAAATGCAAGTACGATTCAGTACTGGTATCACACCGCTCTATGCTCCGGGACCAACAGTACTTGGTGTTCCTTCCGCAGCTTCCCTCGAGTTTCTTACTCCACCGACAATGAAGTCAATGTCTGACAGACATATGCATTACAAAATTATTGAGATTACCTGAGAAGGATCAGCTGCGAGACCATGTTGACAAAATGACCCAGAAACAATGTGCACCAGTGAGATTAGGAACCAGAGTCTGTCAATCTGATCAAAAGATGAAGAGAGCCTCGAAACAATTGGGAGTGCGGACACAGCAAGTAAGTCAGAACCGACAATACCATCCGCGGTCACCGGCGGGCAGTCGGGGAAGACACGGAGAGAATAACTTCCATCGAAGGTGGTTGCCAGGATCCATGAATACGTGCCATAACCTGGCTAGGATACACTTTGGTTCCTGTACATCACGAGAGGCCGCAAACGAGATTGGCAATGTACGTTCGGAGCCTGGGCCAACTAGTAGCATCTAGGCATTCCTGAAAACCTAAATTATTTCTCTTCAGGATTTGGGATGCTCGCAAGGTTCCTGTCAAACCTGCGGAAAAATTTAGCTATGCTATATCAGTTAGAGACCGTGTATGCACCTTAAAGAAGTGAACATGTGGGAGTAAGTGCGGCACGTGACGCTCTTCGAGGCCTCAAGCGCCGAGCGACTTGACTGTGACTTGTGCGCTCGTACGCTTCCTATTGCTCATCCTGCACCGTCCTTTGTGAAATATAGCTTGTTGCAGCTTGTTTTAAGCTGTAATTCTTTTTTCCCCATTAATCCATTCCCCGATGGGAGATTATAACTATCCTGCTGTCAAGTTATCGATCATGGTGTAGACTCCCGAAGGAGGCCTGTATCAAAGTTGAAAGAGCCGCATGACACCGTCCGCCCCTTCCATCATGTCAATACTTGGTACGCACATCTTTCATTGCGCCGAAGTGTTGGTAATGTCCGCGGACAATCACACTTATAGACTTGTGTTACAGCTTGTCTCTGCACCCCTCCATGAAGCCCCCTTTGCACGCGTCTGCTCCTGTCAGCGCGCATAGCGCAACCAAGATGACTCTCATTGACTACGATAAAGAATCTGCTCCTGATACTCCAATCAGCGCGACTGAGACAATTTCTGTCTGATCAGTCAGAAAAACCCCTCACAAGGTACCGCACTGCACTAAATGCCATCGTCCCCGGGCTGGCCACCCACGTCAAGGCTGCCCATATACCAGTCTTACGACCTCGGATAACGCACACACTGAAGAGATAGAGCTCTCTGATGCTCTTTGATCCATGACTGTCAGCGAGTCTCTCCACAATTCAGAAGGGTCAGCCCAAGGATCGATGAGGTACACATAACATCTTCTTGCATTTCATTACCTGAAATAGAGTTTCAGCACGCTGCTCATGAGCAGCTTTCCAGTAATCAGGGAAAATGACATCGAAGATGCCCCTCAAACGCGACGGGAGGGCTCGACCATGTCAACGACAAACTGGAGCACTCGAGCTTTACAGCAGCCGATCAGGACGTGAGAGAAGTCGACTTCGAGTAAGCTCGTTCCTACGGACGCTCTATTGTTACCTACAAGACGATTTTGATCGACAAATCACGACGTTAGAAACAACGACACCATCTCCGTTCCCGTCGCCGGTTCTAGTCTCGCTGATTGTGTACCCGTTCACTCCAAGGTCGAAAAACCAAGTGAACCATTCCTTAGCCGGCTTGCAGCTATCTCAAGGGCACCCACTACGGTCGCCTATCAGATTCTCACGGCCAATGTGCCCGTCGTGCAGGATTCTGCGGCCCAACTGGGACTCCACGCAAAGGTGGTACTAGGACCGACGAAATCATCAGATTCTACGTTGATCATTGTTGGAAGCAACAGCAGGGATGTGGAGACGCTGCTCGAGAGACTTAGAAATGAGGGTAGGATGAATGGTAGAGGCATGGAGTCTATGAACGTGGCAGTCGGAGGTGTTGTTCTTGGCGCAGTAGCTACACTGACAGGGTTGGCTTTCTCTTGAAGCTTGAAGCTTGAAGGTCGCACTACACACTACTCCGCTTCATTTATCTGACGACCATCCCCTTCAATAAATGCATTGTAGATACCTCTGTATCAGTTTTTTTTTGCTTGTTAGTGTTATTCCCTCTCAAAGCCATTCGGAAGAGTCGTGCGCCACAACCTGGCGATCTAGTATCCTTGGGATCAATTTGCCTAAAGTTTGCCTAGGCAGGCCGGTGTATCGAAGGTGCATCAGGATCATGTGCTATGTGTTGCCTGATCTTCGCCCGCGGATTCTTGACAGGCACTAAGTGACCGCGTTTGGGACATCTTCACTCACGACTCCACGAGAGGTATCAAGTACACTTTCAAGTTCAAGAGCATCTTGATTGTTCATCATCTCCAGAGGAAAGTTCATGATTCGGAGTCGAATGTTCTGCGGTCTGCCCCGAGTCCTGATATCTGTTTGACAGATGGCAGCTCACTTTTGGGTCCCCGCTGCCGACGATATGCTGACCTCTGACGATGAGGGCCCGGAGTCTCAAGAGCATATTAGTCGGCCACCGTCTCCAGAGGTGGGTTCGTTCACGACTCTGATTCAAAATTATTTGTGACTTTCTGCGAGTCTTGACAACTGTTTGACAGATGGCAGTTCACTTGATTCCCGCTGTTGAGGATATGCTGACCTCCGACGACGAGGACCTGGACTCTCAACAGCATCTTGGTCGCACACCATCTCTAGAAGTAAGTTCATAGCTCTATTAGAGATAGCTTGTAGCTTGCCCCGAGTCCTGACACCTGTTCAACAGGTTGCAGATCACTTTTGGGCTGACGACGAGCATGGCCCTTTGGTCGTCATGCGGACCTCCGACGATGAGGAGGCGGACCTTCAACAGCATCTTAGTCGCCCACCGTCTCTAGAGGTAAGTTCACGACCCTGATTTAGAGCCTTGAGTCCTGACATCTGTTCAACAGGCCATAGATCACTTTTGGGCCGACTTTGAGCACGATCCTTCCATGTGGATCTCTGACGATGAGGAGGCGGACTTTCCACAGTGTTTTATTCCCCAACCGCCTCCAGAGGTAAGTTCACGACCCTGATTAAGGGCCCTAAGTCCTAACATCTGTTCAACAGGGCGGATATTCCTTCTGGGAGGAAGAGTTTGGTCTCTCTATGAACCGAGAAATGATAATATCCGACTACATGTATGACCAGCAGACCCATTATCAATATTATTTACCACTGTCTTCAGATGTAAGTTCAAGACTCTGATTTGAGATAGCCTTGCCCTAAGTCTGACATCTGTTCAACAGATAGCCGATTGAAATTGGACCCACGACGAGCAAATTTTTTTCGGGGATGTTATACTGACCAGAGAAGATGAGGACAAGGAATCCCTTATCCCGTATCCCTTATATTCAAATCTCGTGTTTTCTACATCGGGCCACCTTGCAAAATTTGACCGCCAGACGCACCATATCTGCAAGCTGATCACTGAGGCGTACTATCGTCAAACGCCCCTGATAGTATGCTGGACCGCTGTGTATCAGTCGGAAAATGCATTCCGGTGTTCCCTCATGAATGCCGCACGCTATTTGGGCTATGAATCTATTCGAGATCGCATCAGGTCAGAGCAAATGTATGCCAGTCATCTGGCGCAGACTGTACGTGACGTGTGCAGCACCAGTCTGTATAACCCTCTCTGATATTTTTCCAGCAAATAGATAGTGAGGACTGATTTCTGATGGCTGTGAGGGATAAAGCAAACATCACGGTGCTCGATTCCTACGGCTTGAAGGAACTTTCAGCTGAGCAATGTGACATTGTCGTTCATGAACTTCTTACCAACAGCAACTACATATTCCTCTCCCAGGTGTGCTATACTGATAAATTTTCATTTTCATAATCGGCTTATTTTTGTTGGTATTTAGCAGGGAGGATATATTGAGGAGAAGCCATACTGTAGCTGAGGAATTATTGACATCTTGCACGCTTCATTCTTTGGTCCGAACCCTGCGGCGCGGTTTTCTCCTGGCATGTATTTAGTTAAGGAACCCTGGGAGGATGAAAGCGAATTGCCGCAGTCCATGGTGGCCCTTGCAGCAATGGCAGTACGTACCCAAAATCCTATCCCCATATCCTGTTTTCTGAAGTCCCAATATGCTGACTCTTGAGATGCATGGCAGGCGTTTTCAGGATTACTCCAAACCTTGCACGATGACGATCTTCTGTTCCACAGGCCAATTTATGAGGACGTGTATTTCAAACACATGGCGAGACTGGATGAGATGAAGAAGCAGAACATTGATGAATATCACACACTTATGATATTCCTCTTTCTAGCGGCCAGGTCAGTTCTCAGGTCAACTTGTCATTCACTTGTGATGAACTTACCCTCCGACCATCACTGCAGTGGAACTCTTCCCAATTCATGGAAAATGCTCGCATCAAGGCAACAATTGCCGAAACATAGGAATCGAGCCCGGTTTTCAAGTTTATTCTTCGTCTATTAACAGCGTGGTCAAGTTTTTACATTATGTGTTTATTCAACTTCTTCAGTGCTCAGTATCCTGTGCTGCTATATCACTTGACTCATTTCCGCCACCTTCATTTTCTAGCGACATTGCAATCCAACTTGGTTGTTTCAAGTGCTTCTGAATTAAACCACCTGCATTTATTTTTATGATTCGTACAACATACTGTCTTTAGAAACCTTCTGGCTTTTGCAGAGAATCCGAATTTGAATCAGCGGAAGATGGAGCTGTGCATTGGACACCAAGAACTTGCGCGCATGGGCGATTGAGCGGCAAAGAGGGTGCGCGGGTGAGAAAAAAATATATGCAAGGTTGAAATATCAATATTAAGCCGGCATGATTAGTGGGTACGTGAGGAGGAGAGAACACCGAGTCCGTATCGGTGGACCACTGACTGAGCACTCGTTTGTCAGTGCGGCGCGCGACAATGGTCATTTTCTTTTTTCATTCTTCACCCATTCACAGCTGCTCCTGCGGCAGGATAAAATATAAGACATGGATGGGCAGGAACTTGCCCTGCACGCACCACTTACCATCCCGTCCGATTCTGAGCGTGGAGAGATGCGATGCGTGTTGATGTTCGAGTGCAAAGCGGGGGGTCGCGCGCTAGGAGTCTTCTAGGAGCTCGATTACGGCTCGTCGCGATGATAAGGCCTGTCCAGGCAAGTCGCCTGGCTTGGGAACAACGGCCGAGACGGAGCGTAAGAAGCCTGGAGAGATAAGGGCCGAGCGAAGGAGCCGAGCCGAAAGAGTGGGTGCGGTATTCGTGTGTGTGCACATGGGTGGAGAGCGCGAACTGGGGGAGCGGGATTGTATGATGGTCATGTTTACAGAGAAGGGCTCGCCGGCAAACTATGAGAACTGGGAAGGTGTGACAACGACGCGAAGGGCGGTGTCCGGGCACGGGTTGGGCGGTTGCTGGAGCAGCCATGGCAGAATGGATGTGCGTGCAGTAGACAGACACAATGGAGGTGGTTGTGGGGGAGGAGCGAGCATTGCGGAACCAGGTAAAATAGAATTGACAGAGTTCTCATAGTGGGCCGTGGTCATTGTGGTCAATGGCTGCTTGTTGTACGAGCAGCGTCGAGCAAGCTTCAAATCGATTGCGAATTCCGTTGTTCGGCAAGGTCTTCCGAGACATGTCACGATCTTGATGAGATAATGCGACAAGAGTGCCGCAACGCAACTGCCACGTAGCGCCAATGCTTGTTCTGCTCGCTTGTCATCCTTTTGAGCCTATGTCATACTTCGGTCTCTTTTGCCTCTCATGAAGCACTATTCGATCGACACCGCTTACAAGAAATATTGGTACTGTCATAATTTCACACGAAAGGGCTACTAACTTACAAAAAAAATTGCTGAGAAGGAAGGGAGAGCGCGAGACAAGGAATTTGAAGATCAGTTTCATAAAGTTCACAAAGATCGTATATGGCACTTATCAGTCTCATCAATCCATACACTTGACCCCGCTACAGGTAACAGCAAGCCTCGAGGTCACGTTTGCGGCAGGGACGTACCATAGGACGAATGGCATGTTAATGCAGGCTACAATGAAGCTGTTTCAACTGAAGTCGGTATTGTCAACAATGTCATACTCGTCCCTCCTCAGATCTGCTGACCGGTGCGACGCTGACAGCCCTCGCGAGTGTAGTCAAAGTTGAACAAAGACCGCAGTCGCTCTGGAAACAGACATCCCAGTGCAGAGGATTTCGAACTTGGATGACGAAGGAGTACCCGTGGAAGGGTTCGACGAGGCAGCTAGAGATCTCTTTGTATGTATTTCCATGTTTCGTGCGCCGTGCTCCCTGACATATGTTTTTTGTCTGCTTTGAGGTCCGAGATCCTCTGGAGCGTCTGGGCATCGGGCTGTCTGGTAGTGGGCATGACGTGACGGCGACTCACGGGCACATATTCTTCGCATCTGTCTTCTCACAGATGTTGTGGACGGATCTCACATCGCCTCTTGGGGCACACTTTCTCTAGCAGGAGTCTCGGAAATACATACGGTGCGGACCAGGAGTGGAGGAAGTCAATGTTGTGTAGGTGATCTGGACTTCAGGCAGGTGGTGCACGACGATGCCGACAACGTTGAGGGCAGCTTCTTGGTTCCTGTGGACAAGGGAAAGAGGTAGATCGGGGACGGTACCAGTTGTGGACTCAGAAGGCCTGGAGTATGAGCTGTTTAGAGAGCGCAACACGAGTGGAGGGCGTTCCAACGAAAGACATCCCATCGCTCAGGGAGCTGTTGAGCTATGTGTCAGGTGCTGTGGACCCCTCGTATGACGGCACGAGTGGAGCGCACTGATGTAGAATGGGCATGTCAACGGCAACAACATCGGCACCGTTCACAACACAGACTTTCAGAGCTCGCAGAGCCAGAGATTTTGGTTGAGCGCACGGATGCTCATCATCACAGAGTTGAATTGCCATGTCAAGTGCATATCATCCGTATATGATTGATTTTCATCCTGATTGGTTACTGCAGTTCCACGTCGCCATGTATTCGGACAATTGCATAGCAAGTATTCCGCAACGACCGCACAAATGCGGGCGGTCTTCTGGAGGCTTATGTATGCTCAGTTGTATGTCAAGGACCTGACCATCGGAGAATCTTCCGAGAGTCGATTGGAGCGAGAGCTCAACCTGACTCGAGATACCTTCGAAAAGCACGCAGAAGTGGACTTGAAGGAAGACAGCAATGCCAAGCAGACAGTGATTGCAGGTTCGAGGGGTTTATTCATCACCATTCTTCAGATGTATACCTGTGTCTGGCACCAAGAACACCGTATAACCTTGTGGCCTACGGCATCGGATCTTGACCACCTCATAGATCGTGGAAACCTAGTATTTTCGTGGGCTCATACCATCGCATTGCCATCGACGCATTGACACCAATTGCTTCGTTAGCAAACAAGCAAATCGCTTCCACCTCGCTACTTCAACCGGTGGGCCTACATTCCTAGGTACACGAGCGCACCTCCCTCCCTCCCACCTCCTTTCTAATCTCTCAATTATACAGCGCACAACAGGCCAGGTTCGCGCGCTTTCGCTTCGCTTGTCTCTCTCGGGTGAAGGCAGTGACCCTTTGTTCAGCAAAATTGCCATCAGCTGTGGAGCCGTCACAAATCCAGTGGCCACTACGCTGCCTGGTGATATGACATCTGCATATCAGTGATTGGTTGAGCTGCATGATGTTCCAAACGGTATTCTCGCTCTTACCCTCAACGAGCCGGCAGCAGCTGATGGCACTACCACCAATGTTCGTCTTGCCCTCCTTGTCATGTGGTATAGACGCTGATCATTTATTTACAGACTGTTGACACACTCTTACTTCGCAAAGGGGCCTCTGATAATGTCATTGCCTTCCCTGACTCTGACTACGACAGCACCTCTTTCAGGTTTTCTAGCGGTCGATACACCTTCACGCACAAGGCATACGGCGCCGACAGTTTCCGTTACTCATGGAACTACGGCATGAATTGGACGGCATGGAAGAATTGGGAGGGTACAACCACCATCAACGAGAGTGTGTTTGCCTCTTCGGATAACTTCTAGACTGGCCGACACATCATGGCACAATGCTAGAGTGATGTTGCAAAGTCTGCGAGCATGGTGGTCCATGCGGATCGTGGGTTCTCTCAGGAACACCGTGATCCACAGCTCCTGGCTCGTGGTCCATTCAATCAGTGGGGGTTCGATCAGGGTATCTCTGCAGAAATGACTCAGAGCGGAGACGGGAAGTGGGAGCTAGAGATGCTCATTGGCCGACATACGTGCAGCTGAACGTCTTCGGATACGACGACTACTACTATGGCGATGCTGATGGTGACGGTGTGTTGGACTGTCTACCTCCTAACACTGCGGCATCGAACTATCTCAATATGTCCGCCCCTCCACATTCCCATTTCGCTTGGAACTTGGTCGTTGATGATCGCAGTATGATTTGGACACTTGAAACTTGTGGCCAGTTGGCTGTTGGTGCTGATGTCACCGGTACGCTTGCCGTTGTCATCTTCATGTGGTCGTTCTATGGCATCGAGCATAACAAGTGGGGAGTAAAACCTGCCAAGGACAATAGTCATTACTTCCCTATCCTCGGCACTCGTAACAAGTCAAAATCTGACCTCGACAGTGGTGTGCTCACTACGGAGAAGTATTTGAACATCATAAGCATGGAATATCATTGGTTGGCCTGAGCTGAAAGACAAGCACCACGAGGTCATCATCGCAACCCCAGAGTATGAGATCATCGATTGGAAGATCAAGGTCAAGATCGGTGGTCTTGGTGTCATGTCTAGTCTGATGGTGGCAGATGTCGACTTCGTGTGGGTTATTCCCAAGGTCAAGATGTTGAGTAACCTCAGGGAGACCCAGCAGAACTCATCAAGGTCATCATTTCCAGAGAGCCTTACCTTAATGTTTTGGACAACATCACCGATGTCATTCTTGATAGCCCGGTCTCCTGAGCTCAGACCAAAGCCGACCCTTACCCTGCTCACATGGACGATCCCTCCTCCGTCATCCCATATTTAACTCGGAATCAGGCTATAGCTGCTACTGTCATCAAGATGCCCGATATTGATACCTATCACATCAATGACTACCATGGTGCCTTGGCCCCCTTCTATATGCTGCCTAAAGTCCTTCCTGTTTGCTTGTTGCTTCACAACGCCAAATTCCAAGGTCTCTGGCCGCTTCGAAAAAAGGAGAAGATGAAGGAGGTCTGTTCGGTATTTGATATCTGCAAGCATCACTGCACGAAACACGTTCAATTTGGTAAGACGTTCAATTGGCTGCACGCCGCCGCTTCCTTCATCGCCGTGCATTAGCAATTCATCGGTGTCGCTGGTGTCTCTGACAAATATGGTAAACACAGTTGGGCTCGTGATCCCATGTTGTGGACCCTCAAGCATGTTGACTCCAGCCTAATTCTGACCCTAGTGATATCGAGGCTCTTGACGAACACGCTATCAAGATCAAGAATATTCAGATTCACCAGAGCGCGGAGGCCGAACGCTCTGAACATAAATGTCAAGCACAGGTATGGGCTGGTATAAGTCAAGACCCTGATGCCCATTTGTTCGTCTTTGTCGGTCGTTGGTCTAAGCAGAAGGGTGTCGATTTAATTGCTAATGTCATGCCCTTATTGTACGTGCGGCATCTTTTCTTCTTGATTTCATGAGTTAAACATCATTCGACGAATGTGTTGAAAACTTGTCCCAGTATCCAACTCATCGCTCTTGGTACCGTCATTGAGCTATTATGGGTGCTTCGCCGCAGAGAAGCTGAATCGTCTCATGGACCTTTATCCCGGTCATATCTATTACAAGCCGGAGTTCACAGCCCTTCCCTCTTATCTCTTCAGTGGTACCGACTTTGTATTGATCCCCTCTCATGATGAGCCGTTTGGTTTGGTTGCCCTTGAATTCGGTTGAAAGGGTGCTCTTGGTTTCGGTAGTCTATTGGGTGCTCTGGGTTTGATGCCCGGTTGGGTAAGTGGCATTTAAACGTTTATGGACTTTGTTTCTGATATCCTTATAGTGGTTCCCTGTTGAATCTAGCTCTACTGGGCACGTGTTGTCGCAGTTGTCCAGAACAATCAAGATGGCCCTCAAGTCAACAGAGGAAGAGCGTGCGATCGTTTGAGCATGTTCAGCTGTTCAGCGCCTTTCCATCGTTGAATGGCGACAGCGTACAGAGCACTTCCATGAGCGTAGTATCTATCACAGTCGAACCATTGCAGGTCGGCCAGAGGGGCAACAAGAGTTCGGCAACGTCTCAGACAGAGCTAATCAAATAATTGCGAAGGACTAAAGGCACACCCCTGATCCATTTCTGGAGGCTCCAACCTGTCCATATGGTGCTCACCATAGAATCTCTTCGGTTGAATCTATTGCGTCTATTGTTGATGAGAAGTCGACTCCCCTTTGAACAAGGCCATCACTTCAGTATGCTGATCTCTCTGCTTGCTGCCGCTCAAAGCTGATGTTTTCTGTAGTTCACTGATTCTGATGGTAGTGTTGCTCAAGAATTCGTGCAAAAGTTGAAGAACCTGTCATCAGAGAGCTCAAAGGGCTGGCTGTCGATCGAGTGCTACCTTCAAAAGCGTGAAGAAGATTTCTACGGCAAGGTTCGGAAAGATAAACTTTCCAGCGCTGCAAGCTTTCTTCTTAAAGAGACTCAGCTTGGGGGACCCCTGCACTATCCTTGTATGACCACTCCCGCCCATCATGTACATGGTTCCAAAATTATTTACTGATTTCTTCCACCACTTTTTTTTTCTACTTCTCGCATCTGATCGTCTTTTCAGCACTGAATGCACCGCCACATTCTGCCGGTGGCTATGGTGATTCCGCGGGCCTCTTCCGCATGACAATGGCGAAGTCGTTATTATGACAGGATTGCAGATTGAAATGGCTAAGGAAATCAGTGGCTAGCCCTTGTACACGGTTGTCATCGCACTAGGCCAGGTGCGTCCGATTGTTTCTTTCCCTGCGTACTTGTTCTAACGCTACTTCTAGATGTTGTGTGCCACGAGTTTCCAAATCACACTTTTGCCGGGCCAGAATCTCGTCGATGACTTGCAACTCTACATACTGGGTGCTGTATTCTTAGCTGCTTCAGCTGTATAGTATCCTTTCTTCCATCTTCCACCTGAAGCTCTCCATCTATGTTTTGTCTGCTCCGTGGCTCTTCTTGGGGTTGGCCTTACTACGTCTCTTCAAGCGACTGCGCATTTGCCTGGCGCTCTCTCAGCGAGTACTCTGCCCTCGCTTCCATTGCGGACGCGCTCCATGTCTCCTTTCTTGTCGATATTGTCTTCTACCGTGGCATCACCATGCAACGTGCTGTGGAGCGCGACTCGTTGAAGCGGCCGAACTATGCCATGTGCACCGACAATCCGAGCCGCATCTCCAAGACTTTCAATGACGCCACCTTGCGCGAGGTGGTCGAAACCATTGCGACCCGCATTGGCTGTCTTGTTGAGATCGTCAACTTCAACGTCGAGGTCGGTATTTCTTTTCGTTTGAGCTGTCTCAATCTCATCATTGCATAGGGTCAACAATATATCTGCGCTGGAGAATTGGTCGCGCTTCAGACCCTGACCAGCGTCCTCAACCATCTTAAGATCGAGAAGGTGGATATCACGAAGGTCAGTACATATCAACTTTCATGTGTACCAATGGCTAATCATCACTTATGCTTAGTTGACGGAGATGTTCAGCATCGAGAGAGTCAAGGAAATGCTGACGGAAATCGTCGAGAACTGCTTCAAGCGCGCCGAGGAGCAGCGCAAAGCTGAAGGCTACATCAAGCTGGAGCGCGGCTTCACCACCATCCCCCTTCCTGGTATTGATGTCTCATGGGCGGGTGTCATGTCTTCCCGTGCTTGTGAGTATCCCTCTCCGAGTTTCTCTATCCTTTCTGATAAATTGTATTCCCAGAGCTCTCGAAGAAGATCAATGTTGCCCATCTGAACGCGGACATACTCGAGGGCAAATACGTTTCAAATCTTGTAACTAAGCCGTTCGAGGGCTTGAAAGAGTGCGCCCAGCTCATTTACGACCAGACATCTTCTCCGCCCTTGTCAAAGGTTCTGCACAAGTGGGACAAGGAGAACTAGGGCGATGTTGAGCAACATCAGAAGCTGGCCTACACTATCCTCGTGGAGTTGTTGGCCTAACAGTTCGTGTCACTGGTTTGTTGGATCGAGACTCAGGATCCTCTCTTCACTAAGTACCAGTTCGAGCGTTTCGTCGAGATCGACTCATCTCCTACATTGACGGGCATGACTTTGCGGACGTTGAAGATGAAGTACAAAGCCCAAGACAATTTCACAGGCCGCACTCGCGTCATTCTCTGCCACGCTCAGCACAGTAAGGAGATCTGCTGCCAGTACGAAGATGGAGATGATACCGCTGCAGCAGAGGCTGCTCCTGCTGAGACCGTCACTGTTGCCGCTCCCATCGCCATCTCCGCTCCAGTCGCTGTGGCGGCGGCCTCTGGTGTCTCCATTGAGGATGCTCTCGTCAAGGCTGTCGAGATTCTGGGGTCAATCGTCGCGCAAAGTTGAAGAAGGTCGAGGAGATCTCGCTGTCGAAGTCCATCAAGGATCTTGTTGGTGACAAGTCGACGATGCAAAATGAGGTTCTTGGCAACCTGCAGGTTGACTTCCCATCGGCTCCAGAGAAGGGCGAGGAGTTACCCCTTGAAGAACTTGGTGCCGCTCTCAGAGCCGGCCATTCAGGCAGCCTCGGAAAGTACACGACCGGAGCCGTCTCGTGTATGATTGGTGGCAAGATGCCTGGAGGCTTCAACTTGTCTGCTATCAAGGGTCATATCACGAAGACTTAGGGCTTGGGTTCCTCTCGTGCAGATGGTGTGCTCCTCCTCGGTACTACGGTGCCTGCGAAGCGTCTCGGGTCGGAAACTGAGGGCAAGGCATGGTTGGATGGCGTGGCGGCTGTCTACGTGCAGCGATCAGGTATCTTGTTGTCTCAAGGCGGCGCGGCTGGTCATCAACAGCGAGGAGTTCATCAAGTTCCAGGCTAAACAGGAGCAGTTTACCGCCCAGCACGTTGAGCTCTATATGCGCTACCTCAAACGTGACTCGCGTGCAGGTGAGATGGCTTTCAACAAGGAAAAGGTGGACTCAGCTGCGCTTCAGGCGAAGTTGGGCAGCATCACTCGGGAGCATGGCGACACTTATATCGATGGGTTTCAGCCCATCTTCAACGCACTCAAAGCACGTCACTTTGACTCTTCTCGGAATTGGGTCCGCCAGGATGCTCTGCTGATGTTCTAGACATCATCTTCGGACGTCTCACCACTGTTGACCGGGAGATCATGAACAGGGCTGATCCCGACCTCATCAAGTACATGCAGCATGTCATTGACCAGGTTAATGCATCCCGCGGAGACACATATGCTCTCGCCAAGAAATTCCGTCAGCAGTTGATCGACAACCGTAGTGAAGTCGTTGGGCAGCCACCTTTGTACAGGGATGGTGAGTATGTTGTTCTGTTGTTCTCTTCCTACCTGACTGGCTATTTGCACGCCTTCTAGTCACGTTCCCCATTGCACTGCACACCGAAGTCAGCGCTAAGGGCGACATTATCTACTTGGAGATCGTGCCCGAGGATGTTCGCAAGTTTGAGGCATACGTCGAGGAAATGGCCACCACTGACAACATTGCTAGGTCGGTCAATATTCGGAAGATCCAAGATGGCATTCTCAAATTCTGGAATGTGGTGAAGAAACAGCCTGAGATCAGTGTGGAGCAGAAGAACAGTATCAAGGCTTTGTACGAAGGCGTAGTGCACACTCTGCGCAAGCGCGACGCAGGTTTGAGCTGGTGGAAGCATCTGGAAGCATTACCTTTTCGATCCTCCCCGCGCTGACCCGCATTGCCACAGCTACTACTATACAGACATGGCGCCCCGTCGACGATGCCCCGTCTGCGGGTCCAGGCAATGGCACAAAGAGCCCACGAGCGGCCTGGCAATCTGCAGCAAGGGGCATGTCCTCCAGGTACGGCCGCAGCCACGCGCGGTGCCCGAGACTCTGAATCTGAACCGATGGTCTCCGTTTGCTTGTGCAGAACTACAGGAGCGAGGTCACGGAGGGCAGGGAGCTCGGCCCCCACACGATGCACAAGCGGATGCTCAAGTCCGGGCACAAGAAGCGCAAGCAGACGAGCAAGGCGGACCCCAAATGTTCGTGTTATCCCGCGTCTGTGCCCCTGTCTCTCGTTCTCGAAGCGGGGGCGGTGGCGAGTTCGGATGAGGCTCACGGTAGGATCAGTGTACCACGGTGCCCGCGTGCAGTACCATTACTTTCAATGCCTGCAGCTGCTCTTGTGCAAGCAGGTTGCCGTGCTCATGCGGCTATGGGATCTCCCGCCCGAGTTCGAGGTGCGCTTTGGGATCTATAGCTCGGTTCTCGAGAATAACAATGTCGTGGTCGGTGTGACCTTAGGTCGTATGCAGAGACGTCTGGACACTGCATCTCAGCTTCCTTCCCGCACCGCCCCCGCCCAAGCCGTGGCTTCACGAGCAAGACATCGAAGGAAAGCATCCTCACAGTCAACCAATGACTGACAAAAAGCCATCTGAAGAGACTGGCGGAAAAAACAAGAGTGAGGGCGACTCGCCGTCCGACAGCGACTCCGATAGTTCCTCATCCTCACCGGAGGACGAGGAGGAAAACTTACAAGAACCGCTCGATGGCGAACTAGCCGAACTTCTCCGTGCAATGTCCGAGTCAAGCGGCTCCTCTGACGACGAAAATGTGGACGGCACGAAATCGCACCCAGAGCCAGACAGCCGACCGTGGAGGGGCAAGTTTCAAGGAGCCAGAAACAACGCTGACAGGCACGCGAGCATTATAACTGTGCTGGTGATCGCGTGTTGGACATTGCGGCTCCCGATCATGTACATGGATCTCATAAGGTATGTTTCAAAAGTAGATACATTACAATCCGGTGCACGTCGAACGACAATGTCCAGGCTGATCGAAATGTACGATTTGCCCTACCTGGACACCCTCGGCCATCTTCCTCCTGAGATGACGCGCCATCTCACGAAACACACGATGCAACGGCTTTCCCCCCCGGTAAGCAGCCTTCCCCCACGCGTCCACGGCCTGCTCGCGCGAAGAGGAGACTGACCGGGACCGCAGCACGCCCCCACGCCCTTGCTCCTACAGGCCCTCTCAGCTCGCCTGGTGAAGCGGATGCGTGCTTCGTACAGAATCCAGACGCCCGAGCTGAACGCCGCGCCCCTGCTCTGGCGCGTCGTGCGCGCGCTGGGCGGCACCCGTACGTGCACGAACGAAGGCCTTCGCGCGGGAGATGCCCAGCACTGACTGCGTCGCGGCCTCGTGTCCTCCAGCCGTGCTGTACGGCCTCACCAAGGCGATCGCCCATGTGGCGAACCTGCCGCTCACGTTACATCATTCGCTCGTGCTGAGCCTTCTCCGGATGCAGTGACACGACCCAGAGAACCACAAATACGACAACGTCCCGTCCGAAGTCGCGTTTGCGGCTTCTGTGATCATCGGCTGAAGATGGTGCACGGGCTGGACGGGAAAGCGAGGTGAGTGAAAGTGAACAACTTAGTATGGTCGCAGTTGAATGTTTGTTCCGCAGGGTCACGAGAGATCCAGGGGATCCTGCGTGCGCGCTGCCTCGAATGGACGAATATCTGGCGTTGATCAAGCGACTGGACGACGAAGACGCGAAGAGCGAGGCCAGCGTTTTCGGGGCGCGCACGAATATGTAAGCGCTCGCTCGAGAAGGGGCCCCTCTCGCCGCATTGCATCACTTCTGAAGTCTTGCTTCTTGGACATCGACTGTAGGCACACCGTGGATCTCAGTGAATCGATGCTGGACAGGTATCTGGATTTCTGCGAAAAGGCGCTGATCGAGCCACGGAAGCAGGCGCAAGGTACGGACGGGGCTGTCGCCGTTGTTCCATGCAATGAAGTGAGATGGCTGATAGCGTCGCGGACATGATTAGGTTTGGAAGGCACGGTTATCGAGAGCTACTTTGCGCTGGAGAGCCCAATGCGAGGGAGGAAGCCGGAGACGGCGAATGGGGATAACAGGGGCACGAGATCAGAGCGCGCGTTGCAGGCGGCTGTGCCAGCAGAAGGCGGCGCCGTCCTCGACCAGGTGCTCCCCGAAGCAGGAACTCGTCCTCCCAATTCTTCCGTCCTTAAGTCTCTGGCGTTGGGTCTGTCACTGCCAATAAGGTCCCTCTCAGGTACCATTCTTTTTGGCCACTGTCTTCCGCCTATAATGAGTTCTTTGGTATGTTATTCATGAAACACTTGCACATGCAACGGCATCTAAGAACTTTCTGGGGCATTTTGCAGGCTCCTATTATTTTACGATCCTACTGCGAGGCCTGTGCTTGAAAACGTCGATAGTTGTACCTCTGGGCACCATCATGGTTTGTTCATGCCAGGTCTTCAACTTTACAGAAAAAGGCTCCACGATCGGCGAGCCTGCCCCTGCCACCAGTGCTGTCTCCGAGTTGACATACATTTACGCACTCGTGCCCTCCTGCTACCGATCCCCCGCGCGATTGCCGAGGATAGACGGGGACGCAGACGCGGGCCCCAGGCGACGACGACGCCGGATCGGACGCAGGTGTATTGTCCCCGAGAGTTGCCTTCGTGTCGTGGGACAGGTTTGTCCCGCCCTTGTCCGCGTCCTTCTTCGACGTGACCAGCGCAAGCTTCATCAACTCAATTGACGGCGCCAGCTGGCCTCTAACGCCTTCATGCTGCTTGAAGTCGTCGTCGGCAAGCTCCTTTTCTAGCCTGGCTATACGTGTATACAAGACCACAGACCGCTGTGCCACGCGATACAGACTTGTCATCATCAAGTCCACCGGTGCGTAATTATACAATGCTATCGGCATGCACACGGTGCCAAGTCGCTGCGGACATGAGGGCTGGCCTGGGTTTGAGCCGATCGCGAGCAGGAGCGTGGGCCCGTTGATGACACGGTTCGAAGGAGAATGGAAGAAGAGCATTGTCGTGCTCTCAATATTAGAAGGGCTCAACAGCTTCGTCAATAGGGCGGCGCCGTGGTGGCCGGAGGAGATCAAGGAGCTGCGGGTGGATGCATGCAGCTAGGCAATATAAGTCGGGATGGCGGGAGGGTCATGCTACGGGAATGGCGCTAGAAGAGATGGCAGAGCGTGAGAGGCAAAGGGCGTCGGTGAAGGAGCGGTGGAGGATCAGCAGCGGGGTGCAGGCCACAACGATGAGAAGGGCTCCATGCGCGAGGAATGCGTGGCAAGGGTGACACCATGCACATTCGTTGCGGCCATGCGCGTGCGCTCTTGCGCCCAGGCCTCCAGGGGCAGCCGATGAAGATGAGGACTCTCACTGCCTGTTCGCGGGCCTTTGGGGCTCAGGGTTGGAGGTCAGTCAATCTCCTTGTCTCCGGGGTGCTTGGTTCCGGGACTGATGGACGTCATATCTGCGTAGGCACACGACGATCGCGCGCTCAGCCACCTCTTGTAAACTCTGCGCAGCAAGCGTCCTCATCTCCTTAGATTTGCTGCTGGCATGCTCGAGCCCGCGCGCTAGTGTGGATACTGACCGTGGAAGCCTGGCGTACTGTGCCGCACCGTCACGGGCACAGTCGAGGTTTCTCTCCGCAATTCACGTGTATCGTCCACCGCGTCGGCATCGTGGAGGAGATGCAATCACATTCGAGATATGTACACACTGCCTGAGCCAGAAGGCCGGGATCGAGAGCGCGTGGATAATCAATGGAAGTGCCGACACGTTCAAGCTTGGTCGAGGTCGACGATACAGCTCTCGTGGATGGAATACAAAATTAAGAAATGGACAGAGCAAGACAGGGGATGATGTATGCACAGGTTCTGAAGAAGCAAGAGGGCAGAGTTGGAGGGGATAGTATCAGGGCAAGACACAGGGAGGAGGGGGTATCGAGAGTGGAGGCCGTCTGTGTACGCACTCACAAGTTTTAAAGAGACAAGAGGGCGGACATCAAGGAGAAGAGGAAGAGAAGTACACAATGACCAGAAAGGGAGAAAACGTAGAGATTGAAGAAAAGGGGACGCGCGGGTATGTCTACGCTCTACATGATCACACCAAAATCTCTCCCTACCTTCGACTCCTGGTAGGCCATGAAGAGCTGAGATACGCATTCAAGCTCGCGCAACCTCTCTCGCTCGACGAGAATCCCTGTCGCTGCAAAGAACGCAATCGGATCCCTAACCACCCCCCTCCCTGAATGCAACGATGACATAGAGAGACGCTAGAACTCACGGTCCAGGCCCATCATGGGCACTCATTGCTCTGTTTCTCCCTTCTGCCAAAACACACCCTCTCCCGTTGATGACCCCGCTGAAATCCCCCGTTTCTTCTTCTCTGGCATCTTTCATACTTATCAATCTTAACTGGCCGTTGTGCACTGCATGAAACAGTAAGTGAACAGTCAGTTCTATCTAGAGAATACGCACTTCTGAACAGGTGCATCTTTGCAGACATTGGTCAGGAGAACGATTATGAGAGGGTGATGGTAATGGTGGAGGCCCTGCACAAGCCGCGTTGTTGCGCTGCCGTGGAAGAACAGGTACAGTAGGTGAACGCGATTGACCTGTGAGGTGTTGGTGCGCAAGGGAGGTGCGTCTCTGTTTGTCTTTGTCTCAACACACGGTTTACTAATTAACGAGCTGCCCGTGATGGGGCACACTCTCCATGGGCGAACGCAATCGACTCAATAATGCGTGACCCCCCGACGGAGTCACGTTCACCCCCCAATCCATGAGCATATAGCATCTGTTTCATGGCATGACGATCCCGTCTCTAGAGAAACGGCTACCTTTCTGCGAACCTCAAAGGCTAGTACAGTCATTGTGGGGTCTTACAAGTCGTACGACGCTGTCAGATCTACAGGTTTCTCGAAATTTAGCGGTGGTGTACGCGATTAGCTCGGTCAGAAAGCTTTATGCCTTTTCTTCAATTCGCTGATGGCTGTTGATGTTGCTCGTCTGTGTCGTCTATTGGGGAATTTGCTTATGATTCCGATGGCCAAGCTTAATAAAGCATTTCTTCAACACTCCACCAGTATTCAGCCACCCCCCGCTCCGCCATTTGTAGTCCTCTCCGCTGAGCTTTCGGCAACAGATGTCGACGGCGTCACAGATATTCTGGAAGAACATGTCACGGTCAATCACCCTCGCCTCTCTGCAGATCAAGTTGCCCATCCATGTCCTAACCCTCCTCGCGCTGCTGACATCCCGTCCGTTGATCTTAATACTCAGTTTCTTGATTGTCATATCACTTTCCTACTTAATTGGTCTGGCCGTTGCCTCAATCTCAACCCAATCCTCCCTCGGTATGGCTGCCGTCGTCAACGCGACATTTGGTTCGATCATCAAGATTCTCCTTCATCACCTTGATGCAGGGGAGGGGCCGTCTCAAAGGTATCATCATGGTCAGTCTGTTGGCCAGTGTCTTGCTCATGCCTGTTGTCAGTAAGTGCGGTGGAGCGCTCGAACGGAAGGAGCAGAAGATCAATATGAAAAGTGCGGGTATCGCGAGCACTATGCTCATCACAGCCATGATAGGCACGCTGACTACAATGCTGTTCTATCAATCATACGGGAAAGTAACATACCACTCTCTCAGGTCGTCTATTCGTCGCTCACGTTCTGTTTTGTGCCGCAGTTCTAATTGATCTGTGATAGCTGTCCTGATCGCATTTCTTCCCCAGATGCGCCATGGACTTGTAAACATCGTGCATACAAACAATCAGACCCTGTGGATGACCCGCTCTATCAGTCTACAGTCAAGACTTCAATGTATGTATGTGCCGTGATTCTTCTATGAGTCAGTACATTCATTGCCCATTCATGGCCCGACCTGACCTTATTTTGCAGTCATACATTTTAGGTCTTCGGTTTTTCTTGCGTACATATGCTTCTCAGATCTGGCTGAATCTACAACAGCTTCTTCATTCTCAAGACACGAGCCATCTATCCCTGTATCAGAAGCTGGTTCCCCAACAGGTTCAGTTCCAACCTTCTCAGCGAGGTGAGAGCATCTTACGTCACAAGTCAAGCCTGGTGATGACCGAAGAAAGTGTTCCACTGTCAAGAAGCGAGACTCCCCTGCTTCGTGCGAATGATCAGCCATGACCTCTCCCTGGTACTAGCCATTTCGCAGATGCAACTCAGAGTCCTGTGGTACCATTGACACATCAGAGGCGCATCTCATATGCTCCTCCCCCCTCAGGGATACCAGCGGACTGTGATTACCGCTATCAAGATTGGCAAATCCAAGCTTGGTTCTCGCAAGTCTCAGATGGCGTGAGTGGCACCCTCGTTGCACTGGCCGCACGCTGACCTCTGGACGGGGAGAAGACATCCGGGCGCTGAGGTGTGGTGTGCGGGGCGTCATCGACAACTCGGACCACGCCGACACCGTCGCGCCGCACCCGCCGAGTCTCACGCAACCGCGCAAGATTGCCCCGCGCCAGGGTCGATCTGAGTACGTGGGCAGTCGATCAGTGGAAGCAATTCGGTACGGCTGCGCTCTCTTCCCCCGTGCCCTCGTTCATGTTGTCCAAGTCATAGTTTGTGGTGAGATGGGCTCTGCGCGGACTTGTCAACATTCCGGCCGACGATGGCCGCGAACCGCCCAAGCAAGGATAACAAGGGGATACTATCGATAGATAATACCCTGAGCGGTGCATCCTAGGACAATGGCCTTATGCTTGGTGAGTGTTGCTTTCGCTCTTCCATGTTGCGAGGTGGTGTGCTTGTGCTTATGGTGCTTTGGTGTGTCGGGCATAGTATCTGAACCCCATAGAGGGCCTTAGCGTAGGCTTTGTGTACTGAAGGTATGTAATGTGTGATAGCTCTTTCCTGTGTCAGGGTGCTTTGAAGTCAGGTCTTTCGGGTACAACAGGTGACCGTTCTATCAGGTGTGTAGTGACATTAATGAGTACTTAATTATCACTAATTGCCAATTATCTCTCTTCATTATTTTCAATTATCATAATACTTGAAACTCTCTTATAATCCTTCATGTACATAATTGACATCACTGAGTGTGAATGAAGTCTGCCTTGTTGTAATTAATAGTAATAACATATCATAAAACAAGTCAAATATTTACAGTATTAGCTTTAATTAGCTTTAATTAGCTTTAAACTGTCTATAATGATTGATAATGAAACAGATCTAATTTCTCTAATGCTTAGCTTTAATTAAGTTCTATTAGTCTGTTTTAGATCTTATAAACTCTAAAATAAAGGGGGGGTAAGCAAAAAATCTCTAATACTGATTTATTAAATATTGTGAAAAATTTAGACAATTTATCAATAATTGGAGCTTTATACAGGGAGTGCATTTCCCTGATGCAGTGTCTGTGCACCACTCGACGACGCCGCAGATGGATCACCCGCCGCGCCCGATGTGAATATGAATGCGGATCCACGGCACACTGGCAGGCATCATGGGCGTCACAGGCACCTCGGACGTGTCGTGCGACTCCTGTGCGACTGCCGAGCCCCGCTGTTTTGAGTGCACCAAGCTGCACAGCTTGGCGGCAGAGAGGTGCACACACGTTTGGGGTGCGGGAGGCGTGGTGGTCTGCGGTAGTGCCGCTGCGGGGACAGGAGCGGGCGCGGAGGCAGGAGCGGGCGCGGAGGCAGGAGCGGGCACAGAGGCAGGAGCAAGCAGGAGAGAGCGTGGAGAAGGGCGTGCGAGCAGGCGTGCGCGTGGCGGCAGCAGCGACGGCGGGCTAAGGTGAGTGGCTGCCGGAGGGAGGAGGTGTGGCGGAGGCAGCAGGAGCGACCGCGAGTGCACGCGGAGACAGGTGCCAATGGCGATGGGCTTCGAGGTCACCACGGGAGCAGGGCCAGGCGAGTTTTCGATCAGGGCGAGGGTGCTCACTAGGGAGGTGGGGACAGGTTTGGGGCTTACTGCTGGAACCTCAGGCGCAGGCGCGGGCTCAATGGCGGTGATGGGTACGGGCACGGGGGCAGACCCTTGGCTAGTGAGACTGCATCTCGATGGGCACATATGTTAAGACCTGGTCTTCACACATGATGTGTCAGGAGGCTCCTAAGTCACTGAGGGACGTGATAGATCCACGTGCGTCCGATGAATACACCAGCGGCTAACTTGGTGCGTAATTCCGGATGTACAAGGGCTTCGTGATAATACCTTGACTCGAGGCAGGCACAAAGGTCTTCCCACAGATGTGAGGGGACAACCTGATGCGGACCTGGGTTACAGTAGATGTGCTGACCGCTAAAGTCAAGGTAGAACACTGCTAGTCCTGTGTAGAATGTAGCCAGTGTCGAGACAACAACTGAGCGGTTGAGAGCGATAATAGAGTTGAGACGAGACACTCGTCAAACCGATGTATGATAACAGTAGTTCTATTGACAACCAAGGGCTGGCCTTTATAGGCAAAGCTCTAGGTGTAGCAGAGGTATGGCTAGTACCAGAGGTCAAGTAAGAACAGGTAGTAGTTAACAAAGGTTAACACTGTTTAACAAAGGTGAACGAGCTGAGGACTTCGGTCTCTGGCTCGTTCTATATATACTGTAAGTAAGTTTAAGGCAGGATCGACAGAAGGTCCGTGCTTCTTAAGGTACCGAGGTAAACGATCGTGATCGGTAATCGAGGTACCAGGAACAGGGTCAGGGACGATGGTTCTGTTGAATGGTAGACCTGTGTACTAACAATAGAAAGGGGATCAGGCACGATTGGTTTAGGGTAGGCGAAGGGATCAGGAAGCGCGGGGTAACAGTCATATCAATCATGTCAACCGATCGTTGATCAGAAGAAGATAAGAATAGAAATAGAACTCAATGTCTGTTGGTGAAGGCAAGGGGTCGGTCACCAGGTATAGGTCATATCTGTTGGTCATAGACCACGCGTCATATGATTTGTAATCATATGCCATGTGTTATGAGTCGGCTCTTAACAACGTACCATTGCACGCGCAAAACCAGACTGTCATAGTGGCACACTGACCTTGTGTGTTGTGATGGCCTCAGCCGGGTTGAGCGAGCGATGGGACGCGCTGGACGAGGTCAGTGTTACGGACATGAGGTTGACAAAGAGGAAACCGCACCAGTCTGGTTTCTGTGGAGCGTAGGCCCTCGTTGGTACAGAGTACAAGCTAAGGTGCTTGAAGCTGAAGACGATGAGGACGTGGAGAAGTACTCATCAGAGTGGCAAGGCCTTGGTGACGAGGCTGTCGTCAGAGCTAAGATTGGTCAGCAAAGGACGCGTGGCCTCGCAGTGCCAGCACGGATTCTAAGTCGAGTTGGAACCTCTCCCTCTACTCCCATCATCGCTCAGTAATCCCTTCCCTTGTCTTCCAGCCTCCCGCGGCAAGCCCACCGAGCTCAGCGATGTCAAGCTCTACAAATGCGTCGGGCTCTTGTGCTTCGAAACGACCGCACAATCTCCATCCTACAAGTAAGTTCAAGCTTATCTCTACATTGACGTAGTGGTAAAGTTGTTTATCTACTTCAACAAGACCGACATCTAGAGTCGCAAGGGCAACTCTCCCGTACAGTACATGATCAAGCTGAAGATGCAGTTCAAATGCCAGAGCACCACAGATAGCATTAAGGCTCAGGTGCCCATGCCCAATGACATGGACAGCCTAAATGTATGTTGGTGAGCATACTACCTAAGCATTTTTGATCTCATCATTTGATGTGGATCGACAGGCATTAACTGGCTCGGTGTAGCCGGATGGCGACTGTGAGTTTCTCATGTGCATGCAGTTCAGCCCTTCCAGCATGGAATCAGGTGCGCCCTTCTTCGTTGTCAGCCTGTAGCCAGAAAATTTGGGCATTTGAGTAGGCCCAGACTTCACTATTCCATTGCCAGTATGTCTTATCCTTTGAAGTTCATGGGTGGAATATGCTGATTACATTCCTATCTCATCTGTGTGAACACTGAGCCATTTGTGATACCGGAACTTATGAACTCATCAGTCAGAGTATACCACTGCCAGACGAACAACCCCCATCACATGTTCAGACACCCTCAAGCCCGACGCGCTATTGAGGTATCAGCTCTCTAGGCCCCCACAGCGAAGGTGAAGTAGAGCTGCCACGCGGCGGATGCTCATTTGGAAGGCTTTAGTCGTTGTAATATACATTAAAATAGTAATAAAATCTGATTATATTTTTTCTTAAATATCATTGTGCTTTTGATAAGCTCTCAGGAGGCTATATAAGATGACAGTAAGCTTATTTCAAGGCAGCCAGCTTGGGCAAGTCATCAAAAGGCACCTTTCCTTATGGCTTATTTTCATGTCTTATGACTTATTCTCGTGTCTTATAGCTTATGCAGTGTCTTGATGATATAGACCTGTTGTTTATAAGTCACCTCCCTTATCATCTTTTGTGTCTTATCATGTCTTATTCCATCTTTTCTCACTTGTCAAGTCACATAAGTCACATAAGTCAATTTGCGCATTTCCTGATGGAGAGGATCAAGGAATCGCTATCCTGGAAAAATAAACAGTGCGCAAGAGGGGGGCATGGCCAGAGAATAAGTTCTTAGGGAGTTTTGTGAATGGATGGCTGTGGGCCTCCACTGACAGGTCAATATGTTCCATTATCGGGGCAGGAGTTTCGAAAAACTGCCTTTTTGGAAAAGAGTGCATGTGGCCGGACAGAATGATCACCTTGATGCGAGGCCAATGCGGTGTGATCAAGTCGACAGACCCTCCAATGAAAGAGCTTTTGAAAACAAGAGATGCATTTTTTGTGCGCTTCAACATTTCCGAAGCCCAACTTTCACCGAGATCAAAACTGATTTTGGTCCAAAGTTTCGGGTGTTCAATGGTGACTTCTCTCCAGTAGCGACAAACATGCGAGGTTCTGATCCATCCCAAGTGATTGCTCCTTGGGGGATTAATAACCTTTAAGATAGAGAAGATATGTGCTAGAACCTCCGATGGGAAGCGATGTATGGTGATTATTTGGTTGCACAGCTCATGGATAGCGCGAATTGCAGTCCGTAGATAGGCTAATTTGTCATCAAAGGCCCTGAGAGCATTCAAATCACCTGAGGATGCAGTGGCACTTATATGGGAGAGCATAGTCAATCTTGATGGCAGGGGAGGACTCCAGTAGTCGATCGCACTGTGTGGACTGGTCAGATGAGTCACTGCACCATCGCAATAGTCCCAAATACAGCAGATCAGGATGCTCACCTGGTCTCGATAGCGACCTCTTCCACATCACAAGGTTTCACCTGTATCCCAGAAGAAAGAGATGGATCAAGAGTCTGATTCGACGGCATGTGGGTGTGGACTGCCTGTAAAGACGCAGAACCCAAGCATTCGAGCGGCCGACTATAGCCACGTGGCCTTGCCGTGCAAAGCAAGGCGCTTAACGACAGCTGCATCCACGTCCAAAGCCATCATTCGAGCGCCACTCTAGCGGCGCCAACTTCAACTTGTCCTCCTACATACACCTCAAGAGCTGCAACGACATTGGTTCGACCGCTCAAAACAATACATGACTCGTTCACGACATTACTACTGTCTCCCAAAAATATCTTCGAGAAATGCTTACGGTGATGCTTTCTCGGATCCAGCAAGTCACGCCAAACTGCCCATCATTGCTGCACGACAATATCAATTGTTCTTCCCAAAGCGTCTTCCTTGTCTTTCTGTGATAAGACACTCTTTCTGAGCCTGTGCGCACTCAAAAAACGTGTTTCTTAGAACCTGCGCGCGCAAATATCAGCAGCTATCCATCCGTCGAGTCAGCTGTGGCATACGGCATTATCTTATACACAGAACGACTGTCTTCTGTGTAAAGGTCAGCCACGGAGACTACGGCATTACAGCCATCGGGAATATCAGTTGATAAGGTGTAAAGCGGTCCTAAATGAAGGCGCACTATCTGGTCCTGCTGAGACGGTGAACCCTCTGAGCTGATACTATCCTTCCCCACCCTCGTCCATCAAGATGTCTTGCAGAAATATTTGCCTAACGGGGACACAAAGATGCAGAGAATGGCAAAAGCCGCTCTTGTATCGCATCGACTTGTCCATTTGTAGCAAGCAGTGGGTCATTGAGGATTTCATGACATCTCCAGAGTCTGTTGAGAGAGTCCGACTCGAGTGTACAGCCTGTAGACAGAGAGAATAAAAGAATCGGACGAAAATGAGAACCCATGTTCTTGATCGCAAGATACCCTCGCAAAGCAGTACGTACCGAAGCATGCTTATCTGTGAGGCGATGAGATTGGGTACGACACTCAGACCATTTCCTCATAAAGGATAGCTCGATCACACATTCAAGCTTCGCTGATGAATGCTCTGTCGACACTGACAATGGTCGACGCGCAGGTGGCTTCCCACTCCCACTTGAGGACGCCTCTGGATACGCACGCGCCGAGAGGACCAAATCGATGGGCAGTTCACGGAGAATACGCCGATGATTGGCTGTATCTGTTCCGCCTATAGCTGTCCACGATGCCGCATACAGGGAGGGTGCAGGCCCTAGACTGCCGACCAAATCAGTCATCCCGATTGTGCATTCATCACTGAGCGCCCCCACCTTCGCACCGGGGTTATCGTAAGTCGCACTCAGACAAGAACAGGCCCTAAATCTATGGTCATGCGTCGTGACATTCCGACGAGCCTGCAATCGTCTATACGCGGAATCCTGAGCAAGCTGAATGAGCCCGTTATGCTCCAACGATCCTCTACTCCCGAAAAAGCGATGAAATAAACATGGCACAATGCTGTGCCTTGCTACCCCTGCGTGTTACACCAGAAGCGGCTAAAAGTTTCGATTCCAGAACACAAGCGGGCTGCATTATGCCGTTTGTGATGGAACCATCCGTAAAATCAAGCACCCTGAGGCGCCTACAACCTATCAACAATCGGCGCATAATTTCAATTGCGGCGGCCCGTACCAGATACAAGGCATGGCGCTGACGGGAGTCGACTGTCAAAAGAAGCCGTGCAGAACAAGGGAGTAAGCGGGTTGTTACGATACGTGTAACCCCGCTCCTCGCATGGCTTTGCCACAGATGTTATCGACATCGGATGAATGACGATAACGTCGAACGTACCCCGGAAATCCGCCGAATGATGACAGCCTGGACGCATTCTGTCTCACAGGACTGATGGGACGAAGAAAATATTGCACGCCTGTCGCTGGAAAAAAGAATTCGCCCGAAGGGAGAATATATCACTAATTTGCGGGATGCGAACAATGGACCCACCTTGCGCTTAGGTCGGAGCCTAATTCCAACAGAGGAAGGAAGGTATCACAACGACTTCTGAGGCGTTCCTTAAACATTTTTCTTGTGGAAGGCGGTGGGCGCTTCCTCCTCTGTAGCGTCAAGTCTGACCCACCTTTCCCCTACCGACCACCATCACAACGCTATTGAGCCACTCAACAACACAACCTACGCAACATTATCCACCTTCCTAGCAATGTCGTGGTGCTACAATGACGGCCGTGACGCCGAGGAAGACCTCTTCAGTATGTTCTGCATGAGCATGTCATTCGAGTACGTGAACACGAACTTGCCCACAGCTCCTGGCGCAGGCCCGTCGCGCTCCCAGAACTATGCCAACGACGAGTCGGTAAGTCCGAAACTTAGCTCCAGAATATCAACACGCCGCTCATTGTTCTGCATTCCTAGGACGAGGACACCCACTGTTCCGCACAGCCGTGGCCCTATACCTACATCGCGCATGGGGGACACCTGAATCCCCGCGCGCCACTGCCGCCTCCATCCCTCCCTGGGACCTCCCCCGAGGGTCCGACCCCCTTCGCACCACACGCGCCCGCCCAGGCCGCCCACTGGGACGGCGGCAACGACGAGTCAACGAGCGCATGGCCGTTCCCGGTTCCAGTCCCCGCCACTCATTCATACACGGAGGAGGTTCTATGCTATGTCCCCGTCTCGACCTTCTTAACACGGGTGGGTGCATTGGACCATGTTGAGGTCCCTCGGAGGCGCGGCGCGGCGCGTTTCTCCTCGCTGCTGGGCGCCGTCCAGCCGATCCGGGGTCCATGGAGCGAGATGGCGCGGGAGATCGTGGAGGCACCGCGCGACACCGTCCTTCGGGTGTTGGCCGAGGTGCCTCCGCGGGAGCCCGTCGAGGAGGTCCCGGAGCCCATCCCAGAGCTGCCGCCATCACCAGAGACCGCCTCGGTGCCGGTGCCGCAGGCGCACCATGTGGATGCGGAGGAGGGGCCGAGGCGGAAGAAGGTGAGGAACGAGAAGGGAAGCGAAGGGGGGAAGGGCCAGGGAGAAAGCCAGGGAGGGACCGGCGCGAAGGCGGGAAGGCGCATAGTCAGGAGGCCGCGCATGCCCCCGATCGCGGGGTGTGGGCTGTTTTCAGTCAGGCTGCCAAGCCACTATGCGGCGAGAGGGAGAGAGACGGTGGGGGTGCAAAGCCAGATCCATGTGGTCCATCCACAGGCGCACGGCAGCGCCCTCAAACAGAATACAGTCACATCGACGACGTCCACCCACAGGGTGGAGAACCCCATAGGTGAGCCAGTCCCCGAGGCTGTACCGCAGTCCATCGAAGGGCCCTCGACGGCGACACCTGGGGAGGAACAGAGAGGCGCGCGAAAGCGCAAGAGGGCAGATCCTCATGTCTGCGACGGCACCGACGGGTGCAGCAAGCGGCTGTCGTGCCCGTACGACATGCCCCGACACAAGGCGACTCTGCGCCACGGAGGAGTGCGCAGGTTTGCATGCGACGACTGCAAAGCCCCATTCGTGCGCAAAGATGAAGTCCTTCGCCACAAGCGGGATCACTGCCCGAACAGGGCCAGGACAGATAACGGCGAGGATGATCCCCTCGCAGGGCCCGAGAGGCGATGGTCCAGAGGGAGGCGGAGGGGGCATGGGGGTCATGGGGAATAGTCTGCTCAGCGGATAGAGCTGAAGGTGCGCACCGTTCGCTTTCATTTTCTCTTCACTCGCTTTTTTGTTTCGCGCCGCACGCCATCGATACCTTCGCCTTTCCTTACCTTACCACCGTCGTTGTTTTGCCCAACCTTTTGCGCTCGGATCGATTCGGTTGGAAGCTGACTCGCTCTGTGTTTTCGCAGGACTCTGCTCGTGGTCGACGTCGTCCAGCCCGGCATTGCACGACGGTCCGACGGATGGGAAACCGGTCGTTATGTAAGCTATCATACCGCCGGGGGCGCTCTAGTCTCCTCAGCAGACTGATAAATAGTCGATGACGAATCGATTGGGTGGGTCTCTTGCATCGTCGACTTCGTCCACGACGGCATTTCAGCGACAAGGGTTCGATAAGCTCATCTCTAACGAGGTGGATCACATCTACCACGGGGATATCTCGTTGTACAGTCTGTTCACTCCAGCGCTTCTTTACAAATATCTATCTATTGTCTTTCGAACTCGAGCCCTGCTGGCATACGGCTACCTTCTTCAACAATGAACTAGACTAGGCGGAGTAAGTATTTCCTCGATTATTTGCTGATTTCACCCATTGCGGCTGAACGTCAGCTCTGACAAGACTATCGACACCTGCACTGCAGCAGCATCGAGCTCAGTGTATGGTCAGTGTATGTTCCTCTGTCCACTCCATTCACATCGTTCGTAAACCCAGATGGGCGAGGCAATGACAGTGATGGAGGTTGAAGCTGCCGTTGTTGAGAACGAGGCAGCATTCTCGCCCGGTATACATTGGTGATGCCGCTTTTTGTACGCTTGCTCTTTCATCCACAGTTCTCACATGCTATAACACAGTACTTCCTTCTTGCCACTCTTCCCCGCAACGACGGTCCATCAATCCTCTTCAATGCGCTCACTGCTCTGAATTAAACGGCGTACGTCGGCTTCATTGTGCACCTGAACGGCATCATATCTGTCTTGCGATTGTGTAAGCGTTGAAGTACAGGCTGGAGGCTCTGTCCGTCAACAAGGGAGGCTCTGGAAGGATGATCAAAGATTTCCTGCAGGGCCGGACGATGTATCTGCGAGTCTCATCATGAATTTAGTGCGTTGTTTGGCAATCACTTGTGGAAGCAGGATTAAAAAATTGCTCACTGATAGCGATTTCGATTTGGAAGTAACAACCGCCACCACGGCGGTGCCGTGCTATTCGCTTTTCTTGGAGAATTAAGAGTGGGCGTCATTGAAGCTGTTTGGTTCAAAGGTGGGAGAGACACGATATTGGACCTGCTGAACTCGAGGACTCTCAATATCCATTTCTCCCCTACTGATCTATGTATCCGTTCGACCTCATATAGAATCTTTGCTGGTAAAGGCCTGACATGACTTCGGTCCATGAAAAAGTTCCGCAGGGACAATATTCCTGGGAGTATGAGTGGCGCGCGGCGGTGTTTTCTGAGAATTCAAAGCCACCTTATGACGACTCGCGCCTTCGTGCATCGTGTTTGTCCCCGAGATGATCGAAGCAACGACGCCCATCATTCCGATCACAAGGCTCCGGGTCTCTTTCCAAAACAGGCGAGGTGGCTAGACACAAACGCGTTTGTCACGTTGTGTGGCGAATGGTGGTGGCAGCGGAGGTCCAAGTGTTAGCCGATGCGTGGTGCCAAAGCGACACTGGTGGCCCTCAAGTGTATAAAGGCTCGCCGTTCTCTCCTCTTTCTCTCCATCACACTCTCTTCCTCCCCACCACCACCACTACCCTTGTCCTCTCTCATGCACTTCGCTACTCACTGTCCTTTCCGTGCCCTCCTCCTTCCGTACAGGTACATTTCATCCATGCCGTTTGCCACTTCCCACATTGAACTTCGACGTGCTCTAGGTTATTAGGCACGATCGCCTCAAGCACGACGTCAAGTTCATAGGTAAGCCTTTTTGACCACTGTTCGTATACATTGATGCTCAACGCCGCACTCACAGGCACGATCGTCTTCAAGCACGACAGCAAGTTCATTGGCTGCGTTGTATCTTCTGGCGACACTGCTCTGGAATCTGCGGCTTTGGTCTGTGGCATTGGGCTCTATCGTTCTCTGAAGGTGGCTTCGACGTCTGGTTGCTGGTGTGTCTCTTCAACATGTCTGGGTCTTGTCTTGCTCGTCCTCTTGCTCGCTTTCTCACTGGTGGCTTTCGTTTTCAGCGCTTTGATGTCCTTGGTCCTTGGGTATAGTCTTCTCGCTCTTCGCTGTGTTCTCTGCTCGCTCTGTGTCCTCTCTCGGCTGTGTCTTTTCTGCTCGCTCTGGCTTTCTTGCTCTGTTCAATCTGGTCCTCGCTGTCTCCTTCTCTCGCTGTGGCTTTGCTCTTAGTTTCTGGTTTCTCATGTCAATCTTTCCTCGTCTATCTCAGCCTCGTCTCCTTGCTCGTCTTTCTTGATGCTCGGCGACCCTGGTCTATCTCGGCGACGTTCCCAATCTCTCTCGTTTCTCTCGCTTCCTTGTTTGACAGTGTAAGTACACCTAACCATTCTATCGCTTAGATTACGCACCGCGACACACGCCTACTTCAAGGTGCAAGAGTTCGGGTCGCCAGTTAGGGGGCGTCAGCCCCCGGTGAGTCTTTATTCCTCTTTTCGCTGTCGCACATACTGAGTGGCCAACACGTCTTACATTTCCAGGTACGTCTCAATTCGACTGTTCACCATATCTTCCGCCCTCACTTCAAGTATCCATTGCCACACCAAGTCCGCCGCACAGGTAAAGCCTAATCCCGTATTCTTTGACACGATCGCCTCAAGCACGACGTCAAGCTCATAGGTACGTGTTTTTGACCACCGTTCACATATCCTTGATGCTCAACGACGCACAAGCAGGCACGATCGCCTTCAAGCACGACAGCAAGTTCACTGGCGGCGTTGTATCTTCTGGCGACACGGCTCTGGGATCTGTGGCTTTGGTCTGTGGCTTTGCGCTCTATCATTCTCTGGAGGTGGCTTCGACGTCTGGTTGCTGGTGTGTCTCTCGAACGTGTCTGGGTCTTGTCTTGCTCGTCCTCTTGCTCTTTGTCCCACTGGTGGTTCTCGTCTCCTATCATTATCTGCTGCGCTTTGATGTCCTTGGCTGTGTTCTGCTTGCTCCTCGCTGTCTTCTCTGGTCGCTCTGTGTTCTCGCCTCTCTGTGCTATCCTAGCTGTGTCTTTTTTCTGCTTGCTCTGGCTTGCTCGCTCTGTTTGACTTGGTTCTCGCTGTCTGCTTCTCTCGCTGTGGCTTTGCTCCTCGTTTCTAGCTTCTCATCTCAATCTTTGCTCGTTTATCTCAGTCTTGTCTCCTTGCCCGTCTATCTTCTCTTGCCTTTCTTCATGCTCGGCCGCCCTGGTCTATCTCGGCGACAGTCTCGGTCTCTCTTGCCCCTCTCCCCTTCCTGCTTATGGTTCTTTTCTGGTGTATCTTGGCAACATTCTCAGCCCATCCTTGGTAACGAATATCTTGTCAGTGTAAGTACACCTAACCATTTTATTGCTTAGGTCGCGCACCGCCACACACGTCTACTTCTAACTGCAAGAGATCGGGTCGCCAGTTAGGGGGCGTCAGCCCCCGGTGAGTCCTTCATTCCTCTTTCCGCTGTCGCAAATACTGAGTCGCTCACATGTCTTACACTTCCAGGTACGTCTCCACTCGGCTGTTCATCACTTCTTTCGTCAATGAAACCTTGCTTGCCCCAGTCTGATGTTGTAATGGTTTGACGGTTCCTATGCTTTCGTCTCTTTTCGCTTGTTCTCTCATCTGTTTCAAATTGCCCCGGCGCTTGTCTTTCAAACCCTCTAGCTTGTCTCCCTTTCCCTACTTGTCACCTACGGCCTCCGGATTGTTCTGCTCGCTCTTCTTGGCTTGCTCGCTTCGCTTTATACTCTCGCCCTGCTTGTCGTTCTCCCTCCGCTTTTCTTTCTCACTGTGCTTCTCACTCTCGTCTCGCTTCCTGCAAATTATCCTGGTCCCTCTGGCCCTTCACTTGTGGAGACATTCTGTCTTGACAACCTACCTTCACAAAGGACGATCCTGCAAGAGATGGGATCGTCAACAAGGAGGTTGGCACTCCCTGTAAGTTGTCCCTTCAGCATGCAGTTTTAACAGCTCCTGACCGCTCCCACGTTTTTTTTTCTAGTGACACCTGACCATCGATGCGCCAGTTAATATGCCTACGATTCTGATTGAGGCGGAGGGGTTTGAGCAGACTATGCTCTCCTTGCCCACTGTCCTATTGATGCGTTCTTGACGATGTATAGTTGGCACCTAATGTCGCACATAGTCGCATTGTAATTTCTTCTTATCTGAGAGTAAGAACACGAAGTACAGCATTCCCTGCATCATAAATGAAAACAGTACGATATTCTTCTAGATCTAGTATTCCGTTGGGTCGCTTCTTGTTTGTTCGCGCCAACGCACAATCGGCACGATGGTTCTCAGTTCATCAAGCCACCTCTGCGCCACGCTCCATTTTATGATCTCGACTTTTTGAATAGGAGACCGCGATGTACTGCGCTGTTTGAGTACGCGGGTCAAGGAATCTTTGGTGGAAGTGGATGAGTATCGGAAGTCATGTAAATGTATGAGTTCAAGGCTGGGGAAAGGCAAGTACTCGACAAACGAGTCGGCTGGTGTCTGCTCGGTCTCTGTCTTCGTGTCCATAGCTGCGCAAAACAATGGTAGAATGGATTCAGTGAGGGAGATGTGCTTCACACCCTGAGCACGTTCGATTGCGCTGCGAAACATCACCAGGTTATGAGGGATGTCTTGGGCCAAGGAAAGAATCGCAGTCCCTGGGGTGAGCAAAGCTCCTAAGATGTCCCAATCGAACGTCGGTTGTCGGCCGGGTTCATATCCGAGTGTCAAAGAAAATGGTGCCGTGTCTGTTTTGGAAGAGTAATGAGATTGATGAAGTTTACAATGCAGCCATCCAACAACATAAATTCGGTGTGTGGACTTATTGCGAGTCATCCAAATGGTACGAAGAGGGGGTGCAAGTCCCGTTTTTCCACTTTGTCTCTCGAGAACGGGCAGAAGCGAGCGCCTGAATAGCCCCTCATTGCAGTCACAATAGAGAGTCATTTTAGAAAGCGGTGGAAATTCCACAGTTTCGAGGAAGGCCATACAACGTGACCAAGACCCTTTCAAACTCAAACTCGAAAGGTGTGAGAGTGCGACTGTCCCTTGTGGTTGACTTGGTGACGAAGCAAGAAGGGAAGGGAGAGAGTTCTGCATGATAAGCGTCTCAAGGGAACACATTTTCGACAACGCATCGAAAAAAATGTTAGATAATGGGATTGAGGAATCAACAGTGTTATTGTGATGCACCTCGAGGCCGGTTATATTGTGAAAGACTGGAGAGGACCAAGGAATCACTACCCCGGAAAAAAAAGCGGTGCGCAAGAGGGGGGCATGGCCAGAGAATGGGTCCTGAGGAAGTTCCGTCAAACCTCTGTAAGCCTCCACTGTCAGCTCAATATGTTCCAACATCGGCGCAGGAGCTTCCATGAACTGCAATTTTGGAAATGTGTTCGCGGGACTACACAGAATGATCGCCTGCGTGCGAGGCCAATGCGGCACGATCAAGTCGATAGACCTTTCCATACAGGCGCTTTTGAAAACAAGAGATGCCTGTTTCGCGCGCTTCGACATTTCCAAAACCCATCTTTCACCGAGATCAAGAGGGATGTTTGCCCAAAGCTTCGAGTTTTCAATGGTGGCTTGTCTCCAGTAACAGCAAGCATGCGAGGCCCTGATCCATCCCAAGTAATTTTTTCTTGGGGGATCGATGACCATTAGAATAGAAAAGATATGCGCTAGAATCTCCGATGGGAGGCGACGTATGGGAATGAAATGATTGCGCAGCTCATTCATAGCGCGTATTGAAGTGCGCAGATAGGCTACTTCGTCATCAATGGCCTTGAGAATGCCAAAGTCACCTGCGGGTGCAGTGACACCCAGATTGGAGAGCGCACCGAGCCTCGATTGCAAGGGAGGATTCCAATAGTCGATTGTACTGTGTGGGATGGTCAGATCCCCATTGCGATAGTCCAAGATACACCATATCACGATACTCACCTGGTATCGAGAGCAGACTTTGACACATTGCAAGACATCACCTGTGTCTCAGAAAGAAGAAATGGCTGAAGAGTCGGACTTGACGACATCATAAGGGCACGGCTGGGCACGGACTACACTCAGTCCTAGTCACCTAGTCTCCAAGTATGGGAGGTCGAGGGAGTCACTTGAAACTCGTGACTATCACGTGGCCTTGCCTGTCCTGTCACCGCGTCGCAGATTTACCATCACGGTTTACACAAACAATTCTGAAAGCAAGAATTCAACCGTACTGGTGGAAGTGAATATATCCATTCCTATGATTAGAGCGCCCTATGCAGAGCGAAGTGGCTCGAAATTTCAGATGACGGAAATCGACGTCCAATCAGATCGGGCGCCCTTCTGGTGGCGCTGACTTGAACTTGTCCTTCGAGTCCCATCTTTCCTGCACCCCATCTCGCAGTTTAGTCTTCACCGCTCAAACACGTCCGTGGCTTGTTGATGACATACATAAATAGTATTTGTGCTTCCAACATTTACAACAATAGTGCTCCTTTGAATTTACCAATTTAATTGTCAAACGGCCACCATCGCTGCAAATATCCCCCCACAAGCTTCTTGGCTATCTCTTCTGGGAATAGAGACCCTCAACAGCTATTTATCTGAGGTTGCGTGTGAATGTAATAGTACCTGTTCATCGGTCAAGCCAGCTGTGGCATGCGGCACTAGAGCAATCAGAGACGTTCAGTCAACATTGGATATGTGGTGTAGGGACAGAAGTGGAGACAACAACGCAAGCCGCTCCCATGTCGGGTGAGATTGCTCCTTCGTAGCAAGCGGCAAGCGGCGCGACCACGGCGTATCCATGGAATTCGGAGAGTGCGCTGGAAGACTCCGTAGCTTACGACCTCCAGAGAGGGGAGACGAAGGGATCGGACGAAGTTGAGAAAGCAAAATTATGATCGCACGACATCCTCACGTCGGCGGACTGTCGGCGGTAGGTACTGGGGCATGCAGATCTACCCTCAGCATCTGGCCGCGCTGATCGATGAGGCAATGAGATTGAGTACGACATCCAGACCCTCGCCTCATGAAGAATGACTTACATCCCGGCTCCACTCATGAATGCTCTGTCGACAGCAACAATGCTCGGCCGAGCGCGCAGATCTCTTCCCGTTTCCACTCAAGAAAGCCTCTGGATACGTACTCCCGAAAGTTCACTGAGCACATAAATCGGGTGAGAAGTTGGGAACGTATGAGACAGTATCATGAGCGACCTTAGACAGAACAGACGAAGCCAACGTCAAGTCACATAAGACACAAAGGGTGCAGGCCCAAGGCCGCCGACCAAATCAGTCGTCCCACTCGTAGATCTTATACGGAGCGCGACCGCCATTCGCACTAAAGCGTGTGGAGGAAATGGAACTATCGTAAGTCGTACTCCGACAAGATCAGACCCTGGATCATTAGCCCCTGTTCGTGACAGTCCACCTACCTAACTCGCCCGGGCACGCTTGATGACCCGGTGATGCTACGACGATCTTCTGATCCCAAGAGGCGACGAAATGAACGATGGCAAGATGGTGTGCCTTGCTTCCCCTGCGTGTTGTGCGAAGACACCATAAGCGGCTAGAAGTTTCGATTCCAGAACACGAGCGGGCTGAATTATGCCGTTTGCAATGGAACCATCCTTGATATCGAGCACCCTGATGCGCCTACAACTTATCGACGAACACGCATAATCTCAATTGCGATGGCCCGTCCCAAATACAAGGCATGACGCCGAAGAGCGTCCACTGTCAAAGAAAGAAGCTGTGCAGAACAAGGGAATAAGCGGGTTGTTACGACATGTGTAACCCCGCTCCTCGCATGGCTTTGCCACAGATGTTATCGACGTCGGATGAACGACGATAACGATGAACACACCTTAGAAATCCGCCAGATGATCACAGCCTGGACATGTTCAGTCTCACGGGATTGATGGAACGAGGTTGAGAATTTTGCCTGCCTGTCGTCGAAAGAGAGGACGCGCCCGAAAGGAAGCAATGGACTCCGGCTTGCGGCATGCGAACCATGAGCCCGCCTCGCTCTTGATTCGAAACCTAATGCCAACACGCGAGGGAAGTCATCACTGAGGCGTTCTTTGAACAAATTTCTCGAGAAGGCGGTAGGCGCTTCCCCGTTGGTATATCTGCACAGTCAAAAAGAGATGAGAAGTCAACAGTTCACTGTGCCACTGAGTCTTACACACCTCTCCCCTACCGACCACCGCAACGCCGTCGAGCCACTCAACACATTTTCCGGACACCGACATACGCATGCTTAGCGATGGCTTGGTACTACGACGACGACATTTCTAGTGAGTTCTATATTCGTATATCATTGAAGAACTTCGGTACAAATAAACGATCTCGTCCACAGCTCCTGGCGCGGGCCCGTCGGGCTCACAAAACCATGCCGACGAGTCACACAGTGAGAACGATCTCACAGATGAGGAATCCGTAAGTTCAAACTTAGCTTGGAACGAGCAACACGTCACTCATTGCTATGCACTCATAGGACGAGGGCGTCGGCCTGCATCGGTTCGGGGGACGTGTCATCCCTCCCGCGGAGCCATGGCCGTCCTCATACATTGCCCATGGTGGATACGTGGGTCTGATGGAGGGGATGGCACCTCGTTCGCTCCCGACGAGCTCCTTCGGTACACCAGCGCCTTTCGAACCATCCGCTCCAGTCCAGGACATTTACCTGGAGAGCTACGGCGCATACACGGGCGCAGGGCCCCTCCCACCCACAGTACCCGCTACTCACGCGCACACCGAGGTGGTCCCCCATCCTATCCCCAACTCGTCCTTCTCGACCCTCGCAGGCGCGCTCGAGCCAATTGACGAGCGCCCTCGCCGCATCTACACGGCGGCCTTCTCCTCGCCGCTGGGGGCGAACGACCTGATCCGAGGCCCGTGGGGCGAGCTGGCGAGAGCGATTACGGAGGCACCGCGCGAATCCGTGAGTCGTGTCTTGGCAGAAGTGCCTCCGCAAGTGCCCATCGCAGAGCCAGCGCCGGTGCCAGAGCTCACCCCACCGCCAATGCCAGAGCTCACCCCACCGCCAATGCCACAGGCGCCAGTGGAGGATGCAGAGCAAGGACCGCGACGGAAGAAGGTGAAGGTGGCTAATGGGAACAAAGGGCAGAGTGAAGGGGAAGGGCGGAGTGGTAGTGAGGGAGGGAGCGGGAGGAAGGGGACAAGGGAGATCGCCAGGAGGCAGCGCCGGGCCCCCGTTGAGGGGTGCGGGAAGTTTTCCGTAATGAGGCCACAGGATTATGTGGATAGGAGAAGGGAGACGGTGGGGGCGCGAGACCAGATCCCTGTGGTCCACCCCCAGGCGCACGGCAGCGCCCTCCAAGGAACAACTAATACATCGACGACGTCCACCCACAGGGTGGAGAACCCCACAGGTCAGCCAGTCCCCGAGGCTGTACCGCAGTCCTTCGGAGGGTCCTGGATAACGACACCTGGGGAGGAAGAAGAAAGCGCGCGAAAGCGCGAGAAAGTGGACCCCCACGTCTGCGACGAGTGCGACATGTGGCTGTCGTGCCCGTCTGACATGGCCCGTCACAAGGCCGGTCGCGACCACGGAAAACTCGCAAAGTTCAAATGCGATGAGTGTGGTACCCCCTTTTTCCGGAAGGATGCAGTCCACCGTCACAAGAAAGAGCACTGCAAGTACAGGCACAGGCGCAGCGGCGACGAGCATGATGGCGACGGCGGTCGCTCACAGGACTGGAGACGCGACGGTCAAGAGGGCGGAGAAGGGGGCATGGGGCCCATGGGAGGTTGTATGCTCAGCAGGCAGGGGTGAAGGTGCGTACTATTCCAACTTGGCTTTCATTTTCTCTTCGCTCGCTCTTTTGTTTCGCACCACACACCATCGATGCCTTTTCCTTTCGATTCCCTACCACCCTCATCGTTCTTGAGGTCCTCTTGCACTCGGATCGATTCGGATGAGAAGCTGACGCGCTGTGTGTCTTTACAGGGATCCGTTCGTGGTCGACGTCGAGCCCGGCATTGCACGACGACTGGGAAAGAAGTTGTTATGTAAGGGCCGTCGCCGACCTCCTCCAAGGCGGCACCTCAGCGGCGAGCAGTCAAAAACATCATCTCGTACAAGGTTGATATTATCTATTACCTGGGCAGCCTCTTTGCGAGGCAGTTGATCCCATCCATCGCCGCGGCAGCTTTCTTGTACAGTCTCTGAGGCTCCAGGACCCTTTCAATATCTATTATTTCTCGCATCCTTTTTCTCATTTGAATGCTCTTGGCATGCCACGACTTTGAGGTCTGAACCAGACCGGGCGATGTAAATATTTCCTCCATCTCAATTTTTACGGCTGACCGTCAGGACTCAACACTGACGAGATCAGTGACTCATCCCTCAGCGCTGTCCTCACTCACTTCTCAGTATAGACTGTTGCGGTCTGAAACATTCCCTGCTCCGAAAACGTATAAAATCCTGCTCCCTCGCCCGTCTTTCCTTCAAGGGACGTTCTTCTGAACCACCTTCTGAGATACCGCGCTCCTGCCCAGTATTTCTGACATACCCATCATGCACTCCCCAGTGCCACCCACCCACACCCACACACCCATTCATATCTCACTAACAGTCTCCGAGAAGGTCCAAGTAGAGCGCAGGTGGTTCACAGTCAGCCTCAGTTCCAAGGCCGGCCCCATCACCGTCTGCGCCCTCGATGCCCACCGTCCCGAGGCGGCCTTCTCCGCGGCACACCCCACTTCTTTGCAGCTCTTCAGATTCGCCAAGATTCAAGCGGCGGTGGCCAGCATTGCGCGCACAGAGAGGATGATCCGGCGCCGGTTCACTCGTGAGTATACTTCTCTCCTGTCCTCCATTGACCTCGTCCAGGTGCCCGAGGCGATGCCGGTGGTTCAAGTGGAGGCTGCGGTCGAGGCTGAGGTTGAGGCTACGGCTGAGGCGACGATTGAGAATAATGTGGTGGCTGTCGAGATAATGGAGCAGGTCGAGGCGGTTGCTGCGGTTGCTGCGGTTGATGGTGAGTATGCCGTCGAGAGCGAGGGGGCGATTGTGAGCGAGGTGCAGTCTGTCAAGCCGGTGGAGTCGGAGCAAGGTAAAAGGACGGAACAGCAGGCCCGATGGAAAGACAGCGGCGAGGACGACTTATTCTGGACCACCGACACCGTACAGCGACGGACGAAACGCGACAGGTCTCTCAAAGGAAGTTTCTTGATGGGATTGGAGAGGCTACACGACCAGGCCGATTTCGAACCCGACGACCCGCTCAGCCCAGGACTCAAACCCAAGGCACGACCCCGGCGAAAGGCGATAATCCACGTCAAGCCCATCCAAACCGGCTCCGTTCGACGATGGGTGGTCAGTGTGTTCGTGCAATCATTCAATCGGAGCGAGAATGACCGGGTGCGCTCTCTGTGCTACTATGAACTGCTGAAGGACCAGGATACTGACGACGACGGGCAGGGCGACGGAATGCGTCTTCTTTTCTCTCGGACTGTCGATCAATCTCCCCGGCCTCGTGTTCCGTAACGGTCACTGGCAAGAGTCGTTCAAGTTTCGCCTCGGCTGCTTATGGTATAGTATCTTTTTCTATTTTCTTTAGCGTGGAGGTGTTGGGTGGATTTTCAATCGGACTGGGGTAAGTATTAGACGACGAACACAAATGTGGAAAGATTCTGACCTGGTGCGTCTCTCGCCCATCTGAACAACAGCGGCAACACTGACGCCATGAGCAGGGCCACGAAATGCGTCTTCTCTTGTTTCGAACTGTCGTTGGATCTCCCCGGCCGGGGATTCGGTAACCGTCTCGGGCAGGAGCTGCATGTCATGGATCGCCCTGCGTGGTCACGGTATAGTATATGGTTGTGTTTTCTTTCAGGACCTATCGGAGTGAGGTAAGTATCGGGGAACGAAGGCTACGGAAGCATGGCCTGGTGAGTAACTGAGTTGATGCAATAACGGTTCACGACACTGACATTCACCGGCGGTGACCAAGGCCACGAAATGCGTCTTCTTTTGTCTCAGACTGTCGTTGGATCTCCCCGGCCGGGGATTCGGTAACCGTCATGGACAAGAGTCGCACGTCATGGATCGCCTGCCGTCAGTCAATTATAATTTGGAGTACAGCCCGGTAAGCCTTCCAAACTCCTGGGATATGGTAAGCATGGCACTCACGCGCGAGGTGCCCGATGGACGAACAGGACGACCAACTGCGCCTACTGTTATCTTTGCTTGCCGCTGGGTTCCTCTGGCCCGGGGACTCGGTTGCAGGAATGGGTGAGAGCGAGACGTGATGACGTTTGTTCAGGTTTCTCTCCCTCCAGGGATCCATCCGCCGCAAGAGGACGCTCAACAGCGAACGGGTCCGTCTCGTCCGAGACGAGTGTACAGCTATGTTCCACGATTTCTGAATTTAGAATCATCTTGCTGACTCGGGGGCGTGGACTGATACGCCCCCGGTGAGTCGTTTATCACACTTGATTTCAGTAAACCGAGACTGACGTCCCTACATTGTGGCTGCAGATTTTGACTTGTGGAGGTGGCCGCTGGGAATCGTGATTGAGCTCAAGCTATTGTAAGTCGTTGAATTTTCCTTGCTGTACACGAAACAGGTTTTGATTATATACGGGCTGGAATCTGCTCCCTTGCTTGAGCAATAGCTAAAACGGAGGAATATGAGTCCCAGGACGTCATAGGAGTAGACGGATGTATACTGTTCATACTGGACTCACTGTGCCCGAGCACATCTCGCAAATTACTCCTACGGACGCCCCAACTTCAGTTAGCAGCGAGAACCGAAGGCATGAGCGTCATCTGCGAGTTCTTCTCTACCATCCATGCCTTCGATCTCTTCCCATCCGGGGACTGCACCGCCTTGCACTGCCCGCGGATCACTCACCTTGACAGGACACGTAAGTCCCAACGAAGGGGTCTCAAGCTCGGAGATATCGCCACGAACAGGGGAACAATACGGTATGAACAAGTCTACAGTTTTTGATTAAATAACCCAAACGTGAGTAGTCTATGTATAAGCACGCCGGTCACTGCGGCTTGGCGATGAACACCTTCCGGAGGTTGTCCCAAACGACCGAGGGCGATTGGGCGGCGTCGATCCGGTGCCAAAGGCCCTTGTTCTTATAGTACTGCACGACGGGCGTAGTTTGGGAGTGGAAGGACTTGAGGCGCTTGGTGAGCGTCTCGATGTTGTCGTCCGAGCGTTGGATGAGTGGCTCGCCGGTGACGTCGTCGGTCATGGCCTTCTTTGGTGGGCTAGACAAGACGAAACGAAAGGGTTCGCGACTGAGGTTCAGACACAGAGCCAAAGGGGATTGTGACGCACTGGAACTCCCTGTGGTAGGTGCGCCCGCTTGCAGGGTGAATCAGACGACCAGTGATTCGAGAGATGAGCAGCTCGTCGGGGATCTCGAGCTGCACGACCGAGTCGAGCTTCTCCTTGCGCTCGGACAGCATCGAATCAAGCTTCTCGGCCTGCGGAACTGTGCGCGGGAAACCGTCCAAGACAAAGCTGGGGACAACATGAGTTAACACGTGTTTGTAAGACGATGCGGGGCAGAGGAGGGTAGCAGGAGACGGGTGAAATCGGGTGTGTGCGCCGGGCGGCCTCAGGGCTTGACATGGGGTCGCCCAAGCGCGTGTAGTAGATGCAGCGATGGACGATGGATTGCCGCAAAATGAAATGGGGAAGCGAGACGTCCTGACACGTACCCGTTCTTGCACGCCTCGTTGTTCTCCAGCTGATCCTTGATTATGCCCACCATGATGTCGTCGCTGACGAGACCGCCCGCGTCCATGATCTTCTTGGCTTCGACGCCGAGCTTCGTCTTCTGGTTGACCTGCTCGCGCAACATGTCACCGGTCGCGAGATGGCAGACGCAGAACTGGTCGCGGATGCGAGGAGCCTGGGTGCCCTTGCCTACACACCCACAGCGCACAGAAATCAACACAACGACGCCACGGTACACGGTGGGCTGCGAGCAGACACGACGTACCAGCGCCTGGGGGCCCAATAAGGATTGTGCGAAGCTGGCTGGCTGGCGTCCTCGAGGGCGCGGCGGCCTTTGTCTTTGCCTCGAGCGTGCTTATTTTCTGATTGAGCTGCGCGACCAGCGACTTGAGGTATTCGAGCTCATCGGACACGGCCATTTTTGCGGCGAGGACGTGGAGAGATGCGAGGAGGAGCGGCCTGAGAAACGTCAGACGAAGCGTAGATAAATACCCAAATAAACAGGATATGTGACCGCCGGCCTCGGCGGAGTTTATGCGGCTTGTCTGCCGTTGGACACCGATGCCTCTCGGGCTTCATAAGACATTCGGCAGCGCGGCGGCAGTCTGTGGTCGTGCAATGGGTTGCGGGGCCTTTGCTCGACATGCATGAAGAAAAGAAAGCGGACTGACGTCGACTCTCGCAGCGATTCTAGATTTCGTCGTCGAGAGACATTGTCTGGCCTGAGATTGCCGCTGGATGCCGAGGGCTGGACATTGGAGATATCTGTGACGTGCGTGACCCTCTGGCCGATAAAATCGAGTGAATAAGTCTACTCAAGCTCACTAGCTGTTCAAAATCTCAGCATGCATTTGAGATGCCATTTAATCACAGGAGCCAAGCTTTGACGAAGAGATGTATTTTTTTTGAATTTTCAGAGGTGCAAGATGAGCGCGTCACGGTGACACGACACGACGCGGTTCAGCGCAGCAGCGTTATCTAAAAATAGACCACGCTCATTGACGTGGAACTTGGAGCAGCTGAGCTCGTCCACAGCTGCAGCACATCGTCCTCTCTCCCCCCTGGTGTTGAACCAGCACACAACTCATTCACCATGCTGCGCTCACTCTGCTCACTCCTCCTGCTGGGCTTTGCTGCGCTGGCACAGGGCAAGTCGAGCACCGGCAACTCTGTCCTCGTCGTCCTTCAGCCAAGCTTAAAGAGAGAGGATTTCTCGATATTCTTTGGTGGTCTTGAAAGTGAGGCTCCCTTCACGTTTGTGCGAGTCGGCCTGGTGTGCTTACCCCACGTCAGAACAGGGCTACGACCTGACATTCCGTGCTCCAAAGGACGAAAGCCCTCGTCTCATCCAGGATGATATACCCTCCTTCGCACACGTCATCCTGTTTGCCCCGGATACCAAAAGTAGGTGTCTCCAGACTCCCTACACGTCCTACTACGCGCTTACGCCTCTTCGCGAGCAGCATTCGCGCAGGACATCACCCCCCAATCCCTCATCACGCTGCTCTCTTCCAATACCAACCTCCTCATCGCCCTCTCCCCCAAACAATCCCCTTTCACCTCCTTGGCCTCCGAATTCTCTCTCATCCTACCCCCACCCGGCACCCCGCTCGTCTCGCACTTCCCAGAACGCAGCACCAACGTCACCACCATTCCCATCCCCGTCCCGCCGCACCCCATCCTCACCCCGCAAACCGCGCCCATCTGGTTCTCCGGCGTGCCCCACGCGTTCGGAAACAACCCGCTCCTGTTCCCCATTCTCAAGGCGCCGGCGGAAAGTTTTGCTGCGGACTCGACTGCGGACTCCGCCGCGGACACGCTCGTCGAGGCGGCGGAGAAGGGCGGCGAGGGCTTGTGGGCCGGCAGCGCGCTCGGTGTCGTCACTGGCTTCCAGACGCGCGACGGGTCGCGCGCGATGTGGGCCGGGGGCGTCGAGCTGTTCTCAAACGAGTTCATAACGAAAGAGATTTCTAAGTGGGTGTACTGCTTGAGGATGTCTTGTCGTGCGGATTGCTTACCTGGGATGTAGGGGTGTCAAATCCGGCAACGAACAATTCGCAAAGGATATTACAGCTTGGACATTCCAGGAGAAGCTCGTCCTCAGGATAGACAGCACCGCGCACCATCTTTTGAACGAGACGGAGCCCCGTGAGCACTACACGATCAAGGATCAAATCGTAAGTTCAACCCGACACTATATTTTCCCTATTCTGCATATCAATGACGCTTTTACTTGCCTCGAACCCTCAGGTCTACGACGCATACGTGTCCCAATACAACGCAAAGACATCCGCCTGGGAGCCCTACTCCGGCCTCACCGACCTACAGCTCGAGTTCACGATGCTTGACCCGCACATCCGCACCGCGCTGCCCGCCGTCCCTGGCGTACCCGGAAAGTACTCCGTCACGTTCCGCGCGCCCGACCGGCACGGCGTGTTTAAATTCGTCGTCGACTACAAGCGCCACGGCTGGACGTTCCTCGCCAGCTCGACGACCGTGCCCGTCGTCCCGCCGCGCCATGATGGGTACCCGCGCTTCTTGAGCGCCGCGTGGCCGTACTATGCGGGGGCCATCAGCACGAGCGTGGGCTTTTTGCTGTTCTCGGCGCTTTGGCTCGCGGGAGACGACAGAAGCGCTAAAAAGGGCGGCGCGAAAACGGAGTAATGGAGACGCGGCGGTCAGGTCTGAGTCTGGCATATCTGCTTTGGCAAAATATATATTTATTAAAAGAGGTGATACTCATCAAGCAGTCGTGAGTGAGCCGATATCTACTTAGTTGAACCAAAGTAAAGCTACAACACATCTCCCATCCTCAGGGGGAAAAAGATACATGCTACATTGCCGTGACTTCGTCCGAGGACCTGCGCAAAGATGTAAGGAAATCAGTATTCATTCATGAGCGGCGGAAGGGCGAAAGAACTCACCGGGGGCGGGTCAGATCACGCCCCCGAGTTAGCAAGATGATTCTAAAATCAGAAATCGTGGAACATAGCTGTATCTTCGTCTCGGACGAGACGGACCCCTTCGCTATTGAGCGTCTTCATGCGGCGGCTTGATCCCTGGAGAGAAACCTGAACAAACGTCATCACGTCCCGCTCTTACCCATTCCTGCAACCGAGTCCCCGGGCCGGAGGGATCCAGCGGCAAGGAAAGATAACAGAAGGCGCGGTTGGTGGTCCTGCTCATCCATCCGCCATCTCGCGTGTGAGTGCGACACTTGATATTCGACGGGTTGGAAGGCTCACCGGGCTGTACTCCAAGTCACGCTTGACTGACAGCGGGCGATCCATGGCGTGCAGCTCTTGCCCGAGACGGTTACCGAATCCCCGGCCGGGGAGATCCAACGACAGTCCGAAACAAGAGGAGACGCACTTCGTGGCCCTGGTCATCGCCGGCGAACGTCAGTGTCGTGAACGATAACTGGATGAATTGTAATACGCACCAGGCCTTGCTTCCATAGCCTTCGTCCCCGAATACTTACCTCACACCGACGGTCCTGAAAGAAAAGAAAACTATATACTATACCGTGACCATGCAGGGCGATCCATGACATGCAGCTCTTGCCAGCGACGGTTACCGAATCCCCGGCCGGGGAGATCCAACGACAGTCCGAAACAAGAGAAGACGCATTTCGTGGCCCTGGCCCTTCCTCAGTATCATCACCGTTGATCAGATGGATGAGAGACGCACCAGCTCACATTCCTTTCATATTTGCGTTCGTCCGCTTATACTTACCCCAGTCTGATTGAAAACTCACCCAACACCCTCCGCGATTTAAAAAATAATAGAAACAGATACTATACCGTGAGCAGTCCAGGCGAAACTTGAACGACTCTTGCCAGCGACCGTTACGGAACTCGAGGCCGAGGAGATTGATCGACAGTCCGAGAGAAAAGAAGACGCATTCTGTCGCCCTGCCCATCGTTGTCAGTATCCCGGTCGGTCAGCAGTTCACAGTAGCACAGGAAGCGCACCAGGTCATTCTCGCTGCGATTGAATGATGGCACGAACACACTGACCACCCATCGTCGAACGGAGCCGGTTTGGATGGGCTTGACGTGGATTATTGCATTTCGCCGGGATCGTGCCTTGGGCTTACCCTGTCCTGGACTTCGCGGGTCGTCGGGTTCGAAATCGGCCTGGTCGTGTAGCCTCTCCAATCCCATCAAGAAACTTCGTTTGAAAGACTTGTCGGGTGTCGTCCGTCGCTGTAGGGTGTCGGTGGTCCAGAATAGGTCGTCCTCATCGCTGTTCCTGGATCGGGCCTGCCTTTCCATCCCTTTACCTTGCGGCGACTCTGCCGGAATGACACATTGTACCTCGCTCACAACAGCCTCCTCTCCCTCAACAGCATCCTCACCATCGACCACAGCAACCACAGAAACCGCTCCGACCTGCTCCATCGACTCGACAGCCACCACATCGTTCTCATCCGTCGCCTCAACCTCAGCGTCGACCGCAGCCTCAACTTCAACCACTGGCGTCGCCTTGGGCGCCTGGACGAGGTCAATGGAAGACAAGAGAGAAGTATACTCACGAGTGAACCGGCGCCGGATCATCCTCTCTGTGCGCGCAATGCTGGCCGCCGCCGCTTGTATCTTAGCGAATCCGAAGAGCTGCAAAGAATTGGGGTGTGCCGCGGAGAAGGTCGCCTCGGGACGGTGGGCATCGAGGGCGCAGACGGTGATGGGGCCGGCCTTGGAACTGAGGCTGACTGTGAACCACCTGCGCTCGACCTGGACCTTCTCGGAGACTGTTAGTGGCATATGAATAGGTGTGTGTGGGTGGGTGGGTAGCACTGGGGAGCGCATGATGGGTACGGAAGAAATACTGGGCAGGAGCGCGGTATCTCAGAAGGTGGTTCAGAAGAACGTCCCTTGAAGGAAAGAAAGGTGAGCGAGCAAGGTTTTATACGTTTCCGGAGCAGGAATTGATTCAGACCGAGGCAGTCTAGACTGAAGAGTCCAGTGCGTGAGCACAGCGCTGAAGGATGAGTTGCTGGGCTGGTCATTGCTGAGTCCTGACGGTCAGCCGTCAAGATTGAGATGCAGAAAACAATTGCATCGCCCATTCAGACTTCAAAGTCGTGGCATACCAGGAGTGTATGAGACTACTATGAGTGTGAAGAATGATGCAAGAAATGATAGATATTGAAAAGGTCATAGAGCCTGACGAACGGCACAACGAAGCTGCACAGAGTCATAAATGGGATCAACTGCCTCGCAAAGAGGATGCCCAAGTAATAAATAAGACGAATTGATCCTTGTGTGATTTGACTACTCGCCGCTGAGGTGCCGCCGTGGAGAGGGAGGTCGAAGATGCAGACCGTTACATAACGCGGTTTCCCCTGGTTTCCCAGTCGTCGTAGGTCGTCGTCTGTCGTCGTGCAATGCCGGGCTCGACGTCGACCACGACCAAATCCCTGCAAAAACACACAGCGCGTCAGCTTCTCATCCGAATCGATCCGAGCGTAAGAGGGAAAGTAATGGCAATGACATCGATGCAGTGGGGTGCGGTGCGAAACAAAAGAGCGAGCGAAGAGCAAATCATGGCCAAGTTGGAATGATACAGAATGGTACGCACCTTCAACTCTGCCAGCTGAGCATACAACCCCCCATGGGCCCCATGCCCCCGCCGCCGCCCTATGTATCGTCGCGTCTCCAGCCCTGTGAGGGACCTCCGTCGCCGTCGCCATCATGCTCGTTAGGCCTGTGTCTGTACTTGCAGTGCTCCTTCTTGTGGCAGTGGACTGCATCCTGCCGGAAGAGGGGGCGCCACAGTGGTCGCATTTGAACTCTGCGAATTTTCTATGGTCACGGCCGGCCTTGTGATCATGACAGGGCATGTTGGACGGGCACGACAGTCACATTTCGCACTCGTCGCAGACATGGAGGTGAGCTGTCTTCCTCTCTCGCGCGGTTTCTTCTTCCTCCGCAGGTGCCGTCGTCCAGGACCTTTCGAAGAACTGTGGTTCAGTCTCGGGGACTGGCTCACTTGTGGGTGAACGTCGTCGATGTGTCAGATGTGTCAGACGTTCCTTGGCGGGTGCTGCCTTGCACCTGTGGATGGACCACATGGAGTTGGTATCGCGCCAGATCGCGCCCCCACCGCCTCTCTTCTCGCAATGTGAGTTGGTACCAGCTCACATGACAATGATGAAGTAAAACGGCAGAGAGATACCGGCATCCATCGTACAGAAACACGCAAGATTTGTGCCGGAATGTTCATTCAAAAGCGATTCAATTATCATATCGTACGAACACATCTCAATTGGTCAGTGGGAAAGGAGGGAATCTGGTCCCTGCTCCTATGTCAACACCGTATGTTTCTTGATTGGTAGTTTGATCGTCGGATCTCACTAAGGGAAGGCGTGTTGGGCGGTCAGCAGCTGCGAGAACGCTATGCAGAATAAACAACTCACAGAGGGCGTTGGCCCCACGTTGGCGATCCCATCTCTTTCAGGATCGTCCTTCGCTCGGCCAGGTAGCTGGCTTGTCCTGAACGTCGGTCGAAATGATTTAGAGAAGCTTATGACTAATTTCCCCACGTGAAGACAATTACCGGAAAAGACAGCGCCAATAACGTCGACACGAGTGAAGGGCCGGAGGGACCAGGATGCTTCGCAGAAAGTAAGATGACAATGATAGCGAAAATGACAAGCAGAACAAGCCAAGCAAGCAAGCCGAGAAATCCAAGAAGAACGATGAAAACAACCAGGAGCGAGCACAACAAAGACAACAGCCAGGACAAGATCAGACGGGTGCAAATTTGGAGCGATGAGCAAGAAAGCGAGGAATCCACGAGAGATGTGACCACGAACAAGAATACAAGCCCAGAAAGCCCAGCAAGGCGAGAGCCACGAGCGAGGGCCAGGAGACAAATCCAGAGCAAGAGGGAGGACACAGCTAGAGACACAAGGTAACGTCGCCACGATGCCTCAGGTTGATGTTGCCAGATGACCGTTGGTTGTTTCTTCCAGTGAACTTGAGGTCGTGCTTGAAGGCGATCGTGCCCAAGGTACAGCATTGGGCTTTGATTGTGTGGTTGACTTGTGTGGCTTTTGAATCTTGCAGTAAACAACGTGCTTGGGGCGTTCGTGCCTGATTATCTGGGGCCAAAGACGTGTGGGAGATTCAGTATTTGTGACAGTGGAAAGAGGAATGAAGAACTCACCGGGGGCTGGCGCCCCCTAACTGGCGACCCGATCTCTTGCAGCTTGAAGTAGGTGTGTATGGCGGTGCGCGACCTAAGCAATAAAATGGTTAGGTGTACTTACACTGACAAGACATTCGTTACCAAGGATGGGCTGAGGAGGTCGCCAAGATACATTAGAAAAGAACAATAAGCAATGAGAGAGAAGCAAGAGAGACCGAGAACGTCGCCGAGATAGACCAGGGCTGCCGAGCATGAGGAAAGGCCAGAGAAGATAGACGAGCAAGGAGACAAGACTGAGATAAACGAGCAAAGATTGAGATGAGAAGCCATAAACCAAAAGGAAAGCCATAGCGAGAGAAGAGGACCAAGTCAAACAGAGCGGGCAAGCCGGGGCGAGCAGAACAAAAAGACACAGCTAGGAGAGCACAGAGAGGCGAGAACGCAGAGCGACCAGAGAAGACGGCGAGGAGCAAGCAGAACACAGCCAAGGACATCAAAGCGCAGGAGATAATAATAAGAGACGAGAACTACCAGTGGGAGGAAGAGCAAGACGACGAGAAAGACAAGTAAGACAGAACCCAGACATGATCGCAAGACACACCAGCAACCAGACGTCGAAGCCACCTCCAGAGAACGATAGAGCCCGATGCCACAGACCAAAGCCACAGACCCCAGAGCAGTGTCGCCAGAAGATACAACGCAGCCAGTGAACTTGCTGTCGTGCTTGAAGGCGATCGTGCCTGCCAATGCGTCGTTGAGTATCGGTGATGAAAGAAAAGTGGTCGACAACGCGTACCTGTAGACTTGACGTCGTGCTTGAAGACGATCGTGCCTGCTGATGCGTCGTTGAGCATCAAGGGTATACAAACAGCTGTCAATAAGGCGTACCTATGAACTTGACGTCGTGCTTGAGGCAATCGTGCCTATTGCCCTAGAGCGCGTCGAGGTTCAGTGGTGGAAGTAATGGCGAACGGCGTGGATGAGATGTACCTGTACAGATGAAGGAGGGTACGGAGAGGACAGTAAGCAGCGAAGTGCACGAGAGAGTATAAGGGTAGTGGTGGGGAGGAAGGGAGAGTGATGGCGAGAAAGAGGAGAGAACGGCGAGCCTTTTATACACTTGGGTGTCACCAATGTGGCTTTGGGGCCATTGGTTGACCACCGACATCCGCCACGCTTCTCGGCCCAGCCACCTCGTGATCGGCGTGTGCGATCGGGTAAGGGTGGTTGACTACGATAATTCCGGCACGAAGTGCCGCAAGGGTGGCTTTGGCTTCTCCTATGCGCCACTCATGGTCACAGTAACCTTGTACCTGCGGTGCTTGTTTTGAAAATCCTAAATGACATCAGTAATAAAGATTTTATATGAGACCAAACGCAATGATCGATAGGGGAGAGTCTTCGAGTTCAGAAAATGCATCTTCTTGTCTTTCGCACCTTGAACCAAACAGTTCCTAAGACGCCGAGTCCGAAATCTGCGCTGAAGGCGAATAGCCCAAGAACACCCCGATAGTAATGATTACAGCCAAATCGAAACATCTAACAAGGGGCGATTTTTGATTCTCTTTCAACAACCGATTGCCCAGTAACGCACCACATTCATTCTCGGAGAGACATATGCAGGCTGATCTATCGAACCTCTTAGTCGTGCGTGATTGCATCGAGTACACTGGCCACTTTAGAAGTTGACAAGGATCTACACCTACCCAGAGGATTCAGTGCTAAACCTTGCAATAATAAAGAATGCCGCTCACTAGACATAGGCTCGTCTAAGATCTGCACGTCCGGACTGGCGACCAGCTTCGACCCTCCTCATCTCAGCACCGCTGATCCCCTTCGAATTCACCGCCCGCGCTGAGCCCAGATTATTCTGACGCGCCGAGCTGTTCCACGACGTTCTACACGAGCTGTTTTTTCTCCGAGAAGATTCTCAAGACGCATGCAAACAGCGAATAGGGTCGAGGGAAGGACGCGATGTTGTACGAAATCGGGGTGAAGTTCTTGTTTGAGGGAGGCAGTCACAGATATTGTCTTGCACGATCTCTGCGTCCTCTCGTCGTGTGATCTGGGCACTTTTAATCGGAAAAGCGCCATAATCAGTTCTAGCTTCAAGGTTGCCTAGCTGTATGTATGCGCGTGTCTTCGTGCAGACATGAATCAGCGTCAATGTCAAACCTAGCTGCCGTGTGGTATGTGAAGCCAGGTGGTACTGCACCTTGAGCGTCTTGTCGTATCCTGTGCCTCCCGACTCTGATTGAAAACCCGCCTGGTCGTCTATACTTCTGAGACCGAGCAAGGGAACTTTCGTCGAGCGGCCTCGTTGGTATCGCAGATGTAGTGCGTTATCGTCTCGAATTCGTCGGCTTTGAATTCCTCCATGAATCGCACCTAAGTTACTTCCCCATCACTTGTCGACGGTGCTAAATCGTCCATACTTGTGTGCAGCTTGGTCTTGCCACTGCTTGACGCATTGCCCTCCGACATCTTGCTCTCTCTCAACTGCATCTTGGGCGCTGTCCGTAGCCTTCCCAACATCAACAACCCTCTGAGTCTCCACTTGGTCCTCCAATAATACATTCGACACCTCGCCCTGAACAACTGCACTCTCAGGCTCTACCACTGAGATCGCCTTACCCATCTGACATCAATGGAAAAGAACACAGTAGCACACTCACGAATGCTTCGCTAAGTTCGACGCTTCGTTGGTCTTATCAGAGCTGATGGTCAGTTCCAATGGATGAAATCGGTACGAAATCGAGATAGTTACTCTGCTCGGTTTGGTTGGAATTGGCTGTATGCCAGGACGGCTCGAGTTCGAAGGACAATATGAGAAGAAATAGTGATTCGGAAACGCAGCCGGAGAGAATAATTTGTACAAGAAATTTCCGTGATAGATTTGATCAACCTCGTGAGAAATGACCTTTTCGAACCCTGGCCGCAGAGGCCTGAGGCCTGGCCTTGAGGTGCCGTCGTGGACGAAGTCGGCGTCACGGTGAGCGCCCCCGGCGGTAGGCATGATAGCTTACATAACGACCGGTTTCCCATCCGTCGTGCAATGCCGAGCAGGACGACGTCGACCACGACCAGTCCTGAGAAAATACAGAGCGAGTCAGCTTCCTGTCCGCATCGATCCGAAGGGCGAGACGATGGCAAGAACGACGAGGGTGGTAAGGAAAGGAAAGGTGAAGGCATCGATGGCGTGCGGCGCGAAACAAAAGAGCGAGCGTAGAGAAAATGAAAGCATACGGTACGCACCGTCAGCTCTATCCGCTGAGCAGGCCATCCCCATGACTCCCATGCCCCCTCCGCCGTCTTCTGGACCATCGTGTTTCGGGCCCTGCGAGGGACCGTCCCCACCGTTATGTTTCGTGCCCCTGTTTGGGCAGTGCTTCTGCTTGTGGCGGTGGATTTCATCTTTGCGCACGAAAAGGGCTTTGCAGTCGTCGCATGCAAACTTGCGCACTCCTCCGTGGCGCAGAGTCGCCTTGTGTCGGGGAATGTCGTACGGGCACGACAGCCGCTTGCTGCACCCGTCGGTGCCGTCGCAGACATGAGGGTCGGCCCTCTTGCGCTTTCGCGCACCTCTCTGTTCCTCTCCAAGTGAAGCCGTCGAGGGCCCTCCGATGGACTGCGGTACAGCCTCGGGGACTGGCTCACCTGTGGGGTTCTCCACCCTGTGGGTGGACGTCGTCGATGTATCGTTAGTCTTTTCGAGGGCGCTGCCGTTCACCTGTGGATGGATCACAGGGATCTGGCTTCGCGCCCCCGCCGTCTCCCTCCCTCTCACCGCATAGTGGCTCGGCAGCCTCACGGAAAACAGCCCACACCCGCGATTGGGGGCATGCGCGGCCTCCTGACTATGCGCCTCCCCGCCTTCGCGCCGCGAGCTCCCTGGCTCCCTTCCTCCTCCTTCGCTTCGCTTCCCTCCTCCTTCGCTTCGCTTCCCTCCCCATTCCTCGCCTTCTTCCGCCTTGGCCTCTCCTCCACATCCACTTGGTGCTCCTGCGACACCGGCTCAGAGGCGGTCTCTGGTGACGGCGGCAGCTCTGGGACGGGCTCCGGAACCTCCTCGACGGGCACCCGCGGAGGGACCTCGGCCAATACCCGAAGGACGGTATCGCGCGGCGCCTCCATGATATCCCGCGCCATATCGCTCCATGGACCGCGGATCGGTTGAACGGCGCCCAGCAGCGAGGACAAGGCCGCCGCGCGGCGCCTCCGAGGGACTTCGACGGTGTCCAATGCACCCACTAGTGTCGAGAAGGTCGAGAAGGGGACGTGGCGTGGGGCCTCCTCTGTGTATGCGTGAGTGGCGGGGATTGTTATCGGGGACGGCCATGCGCCCGGCGACTCGTCGCTGCCGTCGTCCCAGTGGGTGGCCTGGGCGGGCACGTGTGGTGCGAAGGGGTTGGAACCTCGAGGTAGGTCCCAGGTAGGGATGGAGGCGAGAGTGGCACGTGGGGATTCAGGTCTCCCCCATGCGCGATGTAGGCGTAGGGCCACGGTGCAGAAGGGCCCTCGGCCTGGCGAAAGTCAGTGTCCTCATCCTAGGAATGGAGAACAATGAGTGGCGTGTTGAAAGTCTAGAGCTAAGTTTCGGACTTACCGGCTCGTCGTTTGTGAGGTCGCTCTCACGATGCCTTCCGTTAGCATAGGCATGGGAGCGCGACGGGCCTGCGCCAGGAGCTGTGGGCGAGTTCGTGTTCACATGTAGCAACCTGTTCGAATGATATGCACATGCAGAACATACTGAAGGGGTCTTCCTCAGCGTCACGGCCGTAGTCGTAGCACCACGACATTGCTGAGCCAGTGGATAATGGTGTGTAGGTTGTGTTGTTGAGTGGCTCAACAGCGTTGTGGTGGTCGGTAGGGGGGAGGTGGGTAAGACTCAGCGGTACAGTGAACTGTTGATTTTTCGCCTCACTCGACTCTGCGGATATACCATCGAAGAAGCGCCCACCGCCTTCTCAAGGAATCTGTTCAAGGAACGCCTCCGACATCGGTGTGATGCCTTCCTTCGCCTGCTGGAATTAGGCTCCGACCCAACCGCAAGGTGGGTCCATTATTCGCATCCCGCAGGTTGTTGATCATTTCTCCTTTCGGCCGTGTCCTCTCTTCCAGCGACAGGCGAGCAATTTTCTCTGCCTCGTTCCATCAATCCTGTGAGACAGAACGTGTCCAAGCTGTGACCATCCGGCGGACTTCTAGGGTGCGTCCGTCGTTATCGTTGTTCATCCGACGTCGATAACATCTGTGGCAAAGCCATGCGAGGAGCGGTTACACATGTCGTGACTGCTCGCTTAATCCCTTTGCAAACATTATCAGTGAAGTAAGTGTATGCGAGTGACGACATACGGCATGGCGATCTATGAGAACCTGGAGGAGGCCTTGAGCGACACATCTTCGGTGAAACTTTAGTCGCGGACGCTGTCTCAAGTCATATTCTCTAGCACAGCATCATATGTCCCCCAAGTCTACCAAGCAGCAGATTTAGATGTGAGTTGGTGATACCTCATGACGAGAAAAACAAGGCATAGACTCATATTCACCATTCTTGAAACATTCAGGTGATCCTGACTAGCACTAGCCTGCTATGGTCAGTTTCTGTCAGTGCAGGAAGCGAACGTCTAGTGCATGATGATGCCGACGCTTGCCGACATGAACCGTTTACAATGCGAGTAGAAAAGGTACCAAAATACCCAGCTAGGGCCAAGGTGAGTTCTGACGAAAAACCAAAAGCATGCTGAATCCGGACTAATAGTGGAGCTAGCCGTGCGAGTCTCTCGCACTCTCTCGCACTGTCCTCGCATCGTCAGAAACTCTCTCCATCTACGATTCTTCCACTGTCATGGGCACTTCTGTGGTCAATGAATGTCCCAGCCTATTACATTTGTCTCTATATGCCAATTCATCCCTAGGTGAATGAACTAGCCCGCGCATCAGGCTCCGAGACTGTGAGCCTGGTGCAACTATCTCAAATCCAGAGAAACAGACAAGATACCCGTGCGCCCGCTGTATGACTCGGCGCCTCTCATCACCGTTGGTCCGCGAGCAGCTCAAACAATGGACAGCTTAGACGTTACATTTACCGAGCACGAGTCGAGGCTAGTACAGATGAATGAGAGCTACGAGCTGCTTAGTGATCGATTAAGGGAGCTGGTTGAGGCTAGGCATGTTCTGAGGGAGACAGCTGTATTCTTTGACAGGGTAAGACACGCTCGCACAAACTCAAGGGATCGCCTAATAGCTAACTCCTTGTCACAGGCTGAAAGCACCCAGTCTGATATCAGGACCTCATTCGACGACAGCTCGGCACCCTTGTTACAGCACGATGACCGCGAAAATCAGTTTTTCACATCAACTGTCCATTTTGACCTCGAGTAAGTGGTTCTTGCCTTGAGTCCTCATCTTATCCCAAGCATCTTTTTCAGGTTTGTTGCTGGCACGATTGATCGTGCTCGTATCCCCACATTTGAGCGCGTGCTGTGGCGCGTGCTCCGTGGTAATCTTTACATGAACCACACCGACATTGCCGAGCCCTTCGTCGATGCTGCGAGTGGTGTCGAGACTCGAAAGAATGTCTTCATCATCTTTGCTCACGGAGACGCTCTCCTCGCCAAGATCCGCAAAGTCGCCGAGTCTATGGGCGCTACACTCTACCCCATCGATGCCAACGCGGACAAGCGCGTTGAGTCTTACGTGAAGTCAATGGCCGCATTGAAGATCTCGAAATGGTATTGTACAACACCGGATCTACGAGGAGAGAGGAACTGTTGAGGATTGGAGAGAGTCTGGCCAGCTGGCAAGATGTCGTGAGGAAGGAGAAGATGATCTATGAGACGTTGAACCTGTTCAACTATGATCTGAGGAGGAAAACGTTAATCGCAGAGGGATGGTGCCCATCAAGGGATATCACTATCATCCAGTTAGCTTTACGCCATGCAACTGTATGGAACCCTCTCATCAATGCTCCTTAACTATCAACACCGGACTTAGGAGGAGTCAGGGACAACCGTCCCGCCAATCCTGCCTGAGTTGCGCACCAACAAGACTCCGCCGACTTTCCAGCGCACCAGCAAATTCACGGAGGGCTTCTAGACCATCGTGGAGAGCTATGGTATCGCTACTTATCAAGAGGTCTATCCAGGTCTATTTGCTATGATCACCTTCCCATTCTTGTTCGCTGTGATGCTCGGTGATATCGGGCATGGCGCCATCATCTTCTTCGCTGCACTGATAATGATCTTCAACGAGCGACGACCTCGGTGAAATTTTCGGCGCCTTCTAGTAGTGAGTCATTAGCGCGAACCTCTTCCTGTGAGGCTCATCGTCGATGTCTAGTGCTACAAAGTGAAATTTTTGATCGTTCTTGGCGTCATTCATGTGTGTTAATCGTTTTGGCTGGTCAAATTGACTCTGATGCCTCTCTTTACAAACCACCTTCGCCGTCCTTTTCTAGGAACAACATGAATTTGGTGAGGCCGCGATTCATCAAGTCATCCATACCATCGAGTTTTGTCTGGGGTGTATTTCACACACGACATCATATTTTCGTCTTTGGCCGCTGTCGTTTGTGTATGCGCAGCTCTCTGAAGTGTTGTGGAACATGAAGTTGGGAGGCGTTTTGGGAAGGGAATGGAGTTGATACAGACCGAGGCAGTCTAGACTGAGAAGTGGCTGAGGGATGAGTCGCTAGTCTGATCATCACTGAATCCTGACGGTCAGCCGTGAACATTGGACAGAAAAAAAAATCTACATCTCCCGGTCGGGTTCAGGTCGCAAAGTCGTGGCATGCAAGTAGTGTTTGTTGTTCGAGTAAGAAGAATGGTGTGAGATGAATAATGATGAAAAGGCTCTGACAGACTGTACAAGAAAGCTGCGCGGGGTGATAGATAGGATTCATCTTCCTCGCAAAGAGGCCGCCCAGGTGGTAGGTAGTAGGATCAACCTTGTAAGAGGTGACCTTTGCAACTGCCCGCGGGCCGCCGCTGAGGTGCCGCCTTCAGTTGGAGGAGGTCGGCGACGGCCCTTACATAACAACTTCATTCCCAATCGTCGTGCAATGCCGGGCTCGTCGTCGACCACGGATTCCTGCAAAGACACACAGCGCGTCAGCTTCTCATCCGAATCGATCCGAGCGCAAGTGGACTTCAAGAACGCCGAGGGCGGTAGGGGACGGAAAGGAGAAGGCATCGATGGGTAGTGCGAAACAAAAGAGAAAATGAAAGACAAGTTGGAACGGTACGCACCTTCAGCTCTGTTAGCTGAGCATACGGACTCACATGGGCCCCATGCCCCCTCTGCCGCCCTCTGGACCGTCGCGTCTCCAGCCCTGTGAGGGACCGCCGTCACTGTCGCCATCATGCTCGTCGCCGTTGCGCCTGTGCCTGTACTTGCAGTGCTCCTTCTTGTGACGGCGGACTGCATCCTGGCGGAAGAAGGGGGCTCCACAGTCATCGCATTTGAACTGGGCAAGTTTTCCGTGGTCGCGGCCGGCCTTATGACGGGCCATGTCAGACGGGCACGACAGCCACATGTCGCACTCATCGCAGACGTGGGGGTCGGCTCTCTCGCTCATTCGCGTGGTTTCTTCTTTCTCCCCAGGTGTCATTGTCCAGGACCCTCCGAAGGACTGCGGTACAGCCTCGGGGACTGACTCACCTGTGGGGTTCTCTACCCTGTGGGTGGACGTCGTCGATGTAACAGTAGTCTCTTTGGGGGCGCTGCCGTGCACCTGTGGATGGACCACAGGGATCTGGCCTCGCGCCGTCACCATCTCCCTTCTTCTCGCCACATAATCCTGCGGCCTCATCACCGAAAACCGCCCGCACCCCTCAATTGGTGCTCTGCGTTCCCTCCGGGCGATCTCCTTGGTCCGCTTCCTTCCGCTCCCTCCCTCACTACCACTCTGCTCTTCCCCTTTCCTCCGCCCTTTGTTCCCATCGACCACCCTTACTTTCTTCCGTTGCGGTCCTCGCTCTGCATCCTCCACTGGCGCCTGTGGCATTGGCAGTGGGGTGAGCTCTGGCGCCGGCGCCGGCTCTGCGATGGACTCTGGGGTGGGCACCTGCGGAGGCACTTCCGCCAAGACACAACTCATGGATTCGTGCGGCGCCTCCGTAATCCCTCTCGATTGCTCGCGGCACGGGCCTCGGATCGGGTCGACCGCCACCATCAGCGAGGAGAAGGCCGCCGTGTAGATGCGGCGAGGGCGCTCGTCAATTGGCTCGAGCGCGCCTGCGAGGGTCGAGAAGGACGAGTTGGGGATACGGGGGACCATCTCAGTGTGCGCGTGAGTGGCGGGTACTGTGGGTGGGAGGGGCCCTGGGGCCGTGTATGCGCCGTAGTTATCCAGGTAGGTGTCCTGGACTGGATTGGATGTATCGATAGGTGCCGGTGCGCCAAACGATCTCGCCGGGAGTGAGGGAGGTTGCATTCCCTGGAGAGGACTCATGTATCCACCATGGGCGATGTATGAGTACGGCCATAGCTCCGCAGGAGGGATGACACGTTCCCCGAACCGATGCAGGTCGGCGTCCTCATCCTATGAGTGCATAGCAATGAGTGACGTGTTGCTCGTTTCAAGCTAAGTTTGGACTTACGGATTCCTCGTCTGTGAGCTCGTTCTCACTGTGTGAATCGGCAGCATAGTTTTGTGAGCGCGATGGACCCGCGCCAGGAGCTGTAGACAAGTTCGTTTATTGACCGAAGCTCTTCGATGAGAGACGAATATACAACCCACTCGAAAGGTCGTCGTCGTAGTACCAAGTCATCGCTAAGCAGGCGTATGTCGATGTCCGGAAAATGTGTTAAGTGGCTCAACGGCGTTGCGGTGGTCGGTAGGGGAGAGGTGGGTAAGACTCGGTGGTAGAGTGAACTGTTGACTTTTCACCTCCGCTGACTGCAGATATACCATTGGGGAGCACCCACCGCCTTCTCGAGAGATCTGTTCAAGGAGCGCCTCAGTGATGACTTCCCTCGCGTGTTGGCATTGGCATTGGTTCCGAACCAAGAGCGAGGCGGGCTCATGGTTCGCATGCCGCAAGCCGGAGTCCATTCTCTCCTTTCGGGCCCGTCCTCTCATTCAACGACAGACGGGCCAAATTCTCCGCTTCGTTCCATCAGTCCTGTGAGACAGAACGTGTCCAGGCTGTGATCATCTGGCGGATTCCTGGGGTGCGTTCGTCGTTATCGCCGTTCATCCGACGTCGATAGCATCTGTGGCAAAGCGATGCGAGGGGCGGGGTTACACGTGTCGTAACAACCCGCTTATTCCCTTGTTCTGCACAGCCTCTTTCTTTCATGCCTTGTATTTGGGACGGGCCATCTCAATTGAGATTATGCGCGTTCGTCGATAAGTTGTAGGCGCATCAGGGTACTTGATATCAAGGATGGTTCCATTGTAAACGGCATTATTCAACCCTCTCGTGTTCTAGAATAGAATATTTTAGCCGCTTATGGTGTCTTCGCACAACACGCAGGGGAAGCAAGGCACACCATTTTGCTATCGTTCATTTCGTCGCCTCTTGGGATCAGAAGATCGTCGTAGCATCACCGGGTCATCAAACGCGCCCGGGCGAGTTAGGTAGGTGGACTGTCACGATGAGGGACTAATGATCCAGGGTCCGATGTCGTCGAAGTGCGACTTACGATGGGCCTGTTTCACCCCCACACGCTTTCGTGCGAATAGCGGACGCGCTCTGTGGTTGATTTATGAGTGGGATGACCGAGTTGGTCGGCGCTCTTGGGCCTGCACCCTTTTTGTCTTATGTGACTTGATCTTGGCTGCGTCTGTTCCGTCTATAGCTGCCCATGATGCTGTCTCATACGTTCCCAACTTCTCACCCGACTTATGTGCTCAGTGAACTTTCGGGAGTAGGTATCCAGAGGATTTTTTGAATGGAAGCGGGAAGAGGTCCGCGCGCTCGGCCGAGCATTGTTGCTGTGGACAGAGCCTTCACGAGTGGAGCTGGGATGTAAGTCATTCAGGCTCTTCATGAGGAGAGGGTCTGGATGCCGTGCTCAATTTCATTGCCTCATCTATCAGCGCGACCGGGTGCTGACCGTAGATCTGCATGCCCCAGTACCTACCTCCGACAGTCCGCCGACATAAGGATGTCGTGCGATCATAATCTTGCTTTCTCATCTTCGTCCGATCCCTTCGTCTCCTCTCTCTGAAGGTCGTAAGCTCCGCAGTCCCCCAGCGCACTCTCGAGATTCCATGGATACGCCGTAGTCGTGTCACTTGCCGCTTACTACGAAGGGGCAATTCCATCCGACATGGGAGTGGCTCGCGTTGTTGTCTCCACTTCTGTCTTTACACCACATATCCCGTGTTGACTGAACGTCTCTGATTGCTCTAGGGCCGCAGCTGGCTTGACCGATGGACAGGTACTGTGACATTCACACACAATCTCAAATAAATAGCTGTTGAGTGTTTCTATTTCCAGAAGAGACAGCCAAGAAGCTTGAGGAGGAAAATTCGCAGCGATGGTAGCCGTTTGACGATTAAATTGGTAGATTCAAAGGAGCACTGTTATTGTAAATGTTGGAAGCATTAACACTATTTATGTATGTCATTAAGGAGCCACGGACGTGTTTGAGCGGTGAAGACTGAACTGCGAGATGGGGTGTAGGAAAGATGGGACTCGGAGGACAAGTTCAAGTCAGCGCCGTCAGAGGGGCGCCCGATCTGATTGGACATCGATGTCGGATGCAACCTTCGCGTCATCTGAAGTATCGAGCCACTTCGCTCTGCATAAGGCGCTCTATTCATAGGAATGGATATATTCACTTCCACCAGTACGGTTGAATTCTTGCTTTCAGAATTGTTTGTGTAAAACGTGATGGTAAATCTGCGACGCGGTGACAGAAGGACGGGCAAGGCCACGTGGTAGTCACGAGTTTCAAGTGACTCCCTCGACTAGTAGGCTGAGCGTAGTCCGTGCCCAGCCGTGCCTTTATGATATCGTCAAGTCCGACTCTTCAGCCATTTCTTCTCTCTGAGACACAGGTGATGCCTTGCAATGCGTCAAAGGTTGCTCTCGATACCAAGTGAGTATCGTCATGGTGGATCTTGGACTACCGCGATGCTGATCTGATCGTCGGTCCGCCCCACACAGTGCAATCAACTACTGGAACCCTCCCCTGCAATCGAGACTCGATGCACTCTCCAATCTGGGTGTCACTGCACCCGCAGGTGACTCTGGAATTATCAAGGCCATTGATGACGAAGTAGCCTATCTGCGCACTTCAATACATGCTATGAATGAGCTGCGCAATCATTTCATTCCCATACGTCGCCTGCCATCGGAGATTCTAGCGCATATCTTTTCTATTCTAACGGTCATCGATCCCCAAGAAAAAATTACCTGGGATGGATTAGGACCTCGCATGCTTGCTGTTACTGGAGACAAGCCGCCATTGAACACTCGAAGCTTTGGGCAAACATCTCTCTTGATCTCGGTGAAAGATGGGTTTTGGAAATGTCGAAGCGCACAAAAGAGGCATCTCTTGTTTTCAAAAGCGCCTGTATGG